>JAGFPH010001143.1:37618-52332 GCA_018207615.1 Philaenus spumarius
TTTTTTCCAATTTCAGGGAACAAACCAAGTTTGTTTTCTGACACGTTCAATACAACACTTTGTTTTCACAATTATTAGTTACATTTCGTGATACAAACCATTAACATTTTGTTTTTACAATTTCCAATTACATCTCAGGGAACAAACCCAGCTCCTAATGGCTTTGACTAATGGTGCCATTTAACCATATCTGGTAATGCATTTGTCAGTACTAGCTTTTTCTGCAGTTAAATTGTTGTTCTGTTGTCACACTTCCTACAAATTTTAAGGTGGTAGTTTTTAACATCTGCATTTATTTAAAAAAGTTAGCCTTTTGTAGTGAAACTAATTATCTGAAATTTTTTGAACCATTAAGAAATATTATAAACTGATAATGCAGGTTTACTGCAACTTTAAAACACTATTTAAATCAAAGTAACCTCACAAGTTCAGGAAAGGTGCGCTACTGGATATTTGTATTGAATTGCATTGAAGAAATGTGTAGGTAAGTGTTTCATTAATGGACTGCCGGTTTTATGAAATTGTGGGTGTTTCACAAACAAACTGCAGGTTTTAATTGCAACATAAAATTTTGACAATTATTAATTCATGTGATATTTCTTTAAGATACTATTTAAATAAAAGTAACCTAACCAGTATAGGTTTGCAAGTGGATATTCATATTACATTGCAATTAAGAAATATGTGCATAAGTATTTTAGGAATGACAGTGCTGTATATTGAGGAAATTATGAACTCTAAATGAGTCATATTATATATGCTACCTACCTGGTAATGTATTTATCTGCACTAGCTTTCCCTACAGTTAAATTGTTCTGTCTTCATACAATTTCCTCCAAATTGAGATAACAATATGGTAGTTTTGAGAATTGTTTTAAAGAAGCATTTATTGATATAATTTAAATAAGAGTAATCAGACCAGTTCAGGAGTGTTGAGTGACTGAATATTTGTATTGAATTACAAGGGTAGGTATTTAACAAATGAATATTTGAACAATGTAGTGTACCAGTAGGTCAGTTTGAGGCAAAACTACAATTTTTTCATTGCTGGTCGAATTTATATTTTTGCAGATCCCCAGGTTTGTGCATTTCCCCCATTTTCTTTTGCAATAATTGCTAAAGAATAGTTTTAATTTGTTTAATTGAATTATATTAGTCACTAAACGAACTATTTAACTAGGGAAACCCATCTTTAAGGTGTGGTAACTAATCTGGCAAGGTTGTAAATCGCACAAAACCAAAATATCACCCCTCCAGCGCACTGCGCAAAAAGTGCGGAGCTAGGAAAACTCATAAAGGTGTGATAAGTAATCTGGCAAGGTTTTAAATTGCACAAAATATCACCCCTCCAGCGCACTGCGCAAAAAACATGGAGCTAGGATAACCCATTTTTAAGGCGGCCCTGGTTTAGGTTGTTGTTCAGCTTGTGTACTGTACTTAGAAAAAATTAAGTTGAATTATTTCTGTCGTTTATAAGTGTACAGTCATGTTAAATCGATGAATATTAAGGTACACTTGAAACAAATACTTGGCAATTTTGTGACTTAAACTATTTGTTAGTGCTCGCCTACGAAAACGAGCCAGAGCTTGAAAGTATAGGCTGTAGCCTAATACTTTCTATTCACACTATTGCAAACAATAATTCCTCTAAAGTATTTATGTACAGTATCTACACCATTGATCAAATTTTTTAAATGTGCAGAAATTTTTATGGAATGAATTTAAAACTAGAGTTGTTTAAAGATTTCACTCAAAATTAATACTATTAAAATTACAATGTAGTAGGCCTACAGCAACCTATACTCAAAATATAATTAAATATGGGTTGTTATTAGAATATAATCTCATTTTGTATATGAAGGTACGTCAATGTTTCATATACATAATAATTTTAACAAGGCAATATATTTTATTCTATATAAATAGGCCATACAAATACATAGGCAAATAATGTCCAAAATGAATTTTTGTATCATAATTATATTAACATGCTATACAAATTAAACATAATATGGCTATTTTTAGTTTTAAAAATGTTTTATTGGTTAGTTTAACGTATATTGAATTTAACAAAATAAAATCTTTTAAAAATATTATATGGGTGTTCATTTCTTCTTTTACATAAATTTTACTTAAAATAAATTATGCTTATTATAACGACCACAAGCGTTTTATAATTATTTACTAAAAATCCTTTTACTGTAGGCTACTGTAGTTGTATAACAAGCAATAATATTATTACGTTTGTAAAAAGACTTGACGTCAAGGTATTGCATGTTGTTTACAATAAGTGATCGTTCAAACTGTTACTAGCAGACAATAACAGATATTTTTCTGTCACTGTCGCAGATATTCTCATCACTATTATATTCACGGTTACGCCTACTGCTGTGTCCTCTATTCTGATTGGTAGACTTTTTGTTGTTATACTTTGAATTACTATTTAGTCGAGCTGGACCATTTACAATCTGGACTTTATTAAGACATCTCCTTATCTACTCGTCGAGACAAAACATCAGATTCACATCTCATATGTCTATATTTACTGTAATACCCGTAAAAATAATATAATAGTTCTAAGGTTTATTTTTTAAGCTGACTTTTTATCATTTACTTCCAAACAAATAGTCCAATTTATTTGAGTTACCACTTCAAACTGAAAATAGGCCTACCCTACATCACATCAAGAAAATTAATTAACTTTTGCTGAATTAAAATAAATATGCACTTTTGTATATCTAATAATTGTAACACAAATGGTTACTATAACGCTTTCGCGTTCGTTGTCTATTTTTTTATAAATATATTTTCTACTTTTAGTTACGAAAAAGAACATTTTACACTTAAAATACATTGTTCTTATTTTGTATATTGTTCTAAACATAATTTATTTAAACAAGTCTTGACTTCAAAAGTTAAGAAAAATGCTTGTTACAATTAACCATGTTTTCTAAACACGGTCTTTGTTTTGTCAAATTTTGAAAAGAAAAGCACAATATTTTTTTAAACTTATAATATAATCGTCGAAGAAAAGAACATTTTACACGTAAAATAGGCTACATTGTTCTAGTTAGTTCTAAACATAAAATTTATTTAAACAAGCGTTGACTTTAAAAGTTAAGAAAAATGCTTGTTAGAACAACCATTTTACTAAACATGGTTTTTATTGTTTAACAAATTCAGGAAGGAAAAGCACAATATTTTTTAAAAACTTATATAATCGTCGAAACAAAAAACCCGTCAAAATCTGTTAACCTACACCAGGTGTTCACATCTCAAATGTCTGTTTTTACCGTACTTATATTATGCCTGTATAATACAAAAAGGCATATTTTTTTAAGCTGACTTCAATTTATTATTTACTTCCAATGAAATAGGCCTATATATAGTCTACCAATTTATTTGAATAAGGCCCATCACTTCAAACCGAATAAGTTATAGGCCTACATCCAGAATAAAAATTGATGTTATTTCTTTTGCTGAATTTTAAAATAAACATGCACTTTTGATTATATCTAATTATTGTATAATTTAATAATTACTCTTAAGTTGCTAGAACCTTTTAATTAAAATATAAAAATGTAGTGTTCAGTGTAGCCTAACTGTGATATTTACTTAAACGTTTTCCAATGAGCAAACCCTAACCAATGAACTATATTATTATGAAATTAAACAAATTTTATACATTATGTAACTTATAAAGTTATAAGAATTATTACCGTACATTAATTATATACATTACGTTAAAACAATTGTATTAAATCTACTTAAGTGTGAAACGTTATGCGACCGTCATAGCTTGATACTGTCATTAGTGTAGTTGTGAACCGGGCGTTGCATTAGTTTGTTTACACTTTTGGACTGGTTGATCCTTTCACTACTCGTACACGTAGTTTTGGACCAATTGACCCGTTCGGTGATTTGGGCTGTTTGAGCTCTATTATTTCACTAAAATATCGGTTCAACTGGTCCAAAGCTCAACCAGTCCAGGTATATTAATTTTACAATTTGCTTTGGACTGTTTGATACGTTTGCCTATTTGGGCTGATTGAACTTTGGACCAATTGATCCCATCTCCATTTCAAATATTATATTTTGTTATTTTATTATATTGTTTTAGCTAGGAAACCTAATGATAGAAATAGTAAAAAAAAGGTTTTCTGTATTCTGACAGTTAGTTATGACTTATTCTATTCTCACCCTTGCAACGTTTGGATAAACTTTAACTTCAATCATTTCTTTGTATATCTATCTATCAAACATACTTAATATGTTTAGGTTCAACGAATAAGAAAAAGAACAAAAATGTTCTCAAATGTACTTAGTACTTAATAAAAACATTAACATAATGTTAGGCACTTAGAATCTTAATAATTACAGTAGGACGTTAAACACACAAAAAAAAAAAATAAATAAAAAAAAAAATAGAATCTTAATATTAACATACTATTAAGGTACTTAATATTTGCAGTAAACACATTGAAACCATTGTTTATGATTGTATCACAATTTCGAATCATTGTAATAGTTTTGTTTATCTGAACTCAAAATATAGGCCTACAATAATTTATTTTCAAGAAAAAATTGTAAATGTGACCAGTTAAAAAATTCCGCAGCATAGTTATTTAGGCCTAAATAAAGTTTGATATTTTTAAATATTAGTTGTACAAATATTATGTATTTATGATGTGTAATTAATACATTTTACTGTGGTTTTTAACGTGGGCTTACTAGTGTACATTAATAACAGCTGATTAGCTTAAAAAAATAAATAAGCCTACAATATACTTTAGACTTATGTCTAAAACTTCGATGAAATCATAGACTAAACACTTTTGAGAGGTACATTCTAGTTACTAGTAATCAGGTTACTTAAAACAAATTAAATGGACAAAAACTGGAAAATGTAAAAACACTGCACTCTACCTTCTAAGAGAAAATAGATTGGCAGGAAGACGTATTGCCTGCCAAAGAGCAACTGGACTAGTACGTCGTTCCCCAGGGTTCCCGATCACATATCGAATCCAATCATGATTTATTCAACGTTATTCGTTTGTTACTGAGTGTATACCTTATACAGTATTTCAAACTTTTGCTGGTTTTAACTTTATTTTATTCCTAATGATTATTTTTAAATAACTATAGTAAATCCTCTGATTACCTAGATAAAAGTACCGGTAATGTATTACAGTGCAAGCAAATGATAGTTATTAGAATCAAAATTGAAATATAGTAAAACGTCTCTCCTAATTATAAGTATGATTCAATACACTGCTAACTTTATTTTCACACTGACACTGCATTGATTAGTGTTGCTTAGTGACTCTGCAGCGCTGCTAATGAATGAATGAAATATACAAAAATCATTATTGTTTTCATTCTTAAGATAATATTCTTAGTGAAGAACGAAAACTATTTGGTTTTGTAAATATCCTTATCGCAGGTAATAGTGAATAAAAAAACAATATGATTGTTGCTTACTAGTTAGATTTCAATAAATATCAGAAGGCGAGTGCAGGCTGTTGAATAAAAACTACACAAACGTTTTAAATAAAATCGTCAACAATTAGAAGTTGTAGAAATGCTACCATTTTATACATTCCCTGTTGCACAAGTTATCACTGAAAAAATCTAGGTTGCTACTAACCCCAGAAATATAAAAAAGTCATGTGTGCATAAAAGATGCTGTGGTTTATTTGTGGTATATAATAATAATTTTTAAAGACTATAACAATCTATGGTAAAGATAAATCTAATTTGACGTTTTTAAATTGTTTTATGAACAGAAATTAAAAGTTACATTGCTTTTACCTACAATGTTTTAAATTATTATTTTAAATTAAGGATCAGAACGTGTTATAATATATGTTTACGCTTCAAATCCGTTTCTCATGGTTTTGTTATATACACCATTCTATTTCTTAGGGATTGGAAAGTAATTTATACCACAATGCATCTTAATTTTATTATATGAAAGCCATCTGAATGATTTTTAAGTGTGCATACTACTAATATTGATAATTAAACAAAGAAAGGTCAATATAATCTAGTAGAGTGTAATATCTGATAGATTATAGTGTGTTTATTAATAACTAATATATTATTAAAATCTTTGACAACAGGTTGTTATACTTTAAAGTATTAATATAAAATGCAATGGAATATTGTGTTGAAGACCAATAAGTATGCCTACAAAATACTAGAAATAACCCTCATTCATTTGGTTTGCACTGGCTTTTACGTTCGTTGAAAATAACTACTATACTATTTTAAATAAATACTATTTTATTACGTTTCCCTTATGATGTAATGTATTAACTTTAGAGTAAACTATTTAAAATAATTGTTCCTTTAAACAATATATTCAATCAAAGGGTACATACTAAGATCTAATTTGTTATATCAGTGTTTCACTAAGTCTTCGTACAGTTCACGAAGGCCTACGCAAGACTATTTAGTGAAAACTTGTAGTTATGTTTAATGTACTACCTATGTTGAGTTTAAAAAATAAATAAGATATTTTTTAGTTTTAATTAGTATTCCTTAGTTGTTTGATTTAACTTGTTCATTGCATGTTCAATTAGAATAATGTTTCCATTTGCATGTCTCCATTCCAGAGTTTTACTTATATAAGTACAATTATTGAATATTATATCTCTAATGTCACTAGACTGAAGTTAAAGGCAATGCATCAGATAATAATTTTCATTATTTTCGGAGTTATACTATCTACTTGTCAATTGCAAAACTCTTATATTACAATGTATAAATATTGTTTAATTTAATGAACACATTTTTGTTGTAGTTTAAAATTGATAATGATTTATTTTTTATATACATTTTATTTTAATAACCTATTTAGTATAAAATTTGAATAACGAAAATATAACGTTATCTTACAAGAAAAATTTAACTGGTCTAAACTAATAACATTGTAAAATTTAGACGATTGTGTATTGCCAACAAAGGTAGGCTTACTAGGTGTTTTCATTTAATTTGGACCTTTCCCGCGAAAATGTTTGCAGCTATAATATGTCCACGGCTATTAAACAAAATAATCCGCCGTTTTTAATTTGCATAATAGATAAGAACAAGTTAGTTTTGTGTGAGACCGGAGGTTATGGTCACGGGTACTATGGACTTTGGTGCGATTGTGGTATATTGCACATACAATTAATGGTCATTAAAAATAGCTTAGACACAATATTTATAATCGTAATTTAAAAGAAAATATTTTAATCAAACTTAGTCTAAAGCCGACCAAGATGAGGAAAAAATTGCATTAACATTTGTGTTTCCCACTTCACAAAGACATTTAGGTTATTATGACTAGGCCTTTTTATGTTTTACTTGATCTTAAGCAGGGTCAATGAAAATAGCTTAACATTTATTTCTTATATTGAATTTCTAAATGATATTATTAATGAATACGTCATACACTAACACTATAATATTTGTGATTTTGGCTAACATTGGAGAGTGGCTTAAAGGTTAAAGGCTCTAGTACAACATGCTTAATTTGGAAACTCTATACGCTTGAATCGATTTGAACCTATTAGTTACTCACTCACTCCATTTTTAAACTGCCCTCCAGCAACAATAGCAACTTGAATTTTTATTTCACAGTAATTTAACAAATAATTAACAAACCTTATAAAAAAAGTAAATGTGTGCGGTCGTGGGGAACGAAGTTCATCACATCTTTTCTTCAGTTCTTTTACCAGCCTCAACGACAACATACACACAACATTTTAATCTTAAAATTTTTATTATTAGATTGTTTTTTTACAAAGTTACTGTTTCCATACGTTTAATGTTATTAATAAAGGTGCAGAATCGCCAAAAAAAATCGTTGTTAAAGTTTTTGTGGAAATATATGTTTTGGGACCCTATGAGTCCAAAAAAGAGGTTTTTACAAAATGTCTGCATGTCAGTCTGTATGTCTTTCTGTATGTATGTATACAAACCTAGGTAGAAAACTATTCGATCAATTTCGAAGATATTTTGCACAAAACATGTCAATTAGGCCTGTATAGATACACTAAAAAGGTTTTGACAAAAAAAAAACCCAAAAAATCAGTTACTATTATTTTTGTTTGTATAAAAAACGGCTCTAACGATGTTGATAAAATTTGACTTATTTGTAGTCCTTAGTGTACAATACCATATACAAAAAACAGCATCTTTTAAAAAAATTTCTTGTTTAGCTAATAATAATAATATTTATTAGTTACCGTACTCTTCTACTTTAGTGTATACCTCGCCAACTTTAATACAATTATGAAGCCACAGTGAATCTGTTTAATATTTTAAATATGTTTATGAGAAAGTATTTGCCAGTTTCTGTTGCCGTTTATTAGGTTAGGTCTAGGCTTAAAATTACTTTCTAGGCCTAACCTAAAATTTCAGTTCTTGATGATAATATCTGAACAACGCTGAACGGAACCGAGCGTCCCTTTAAATTGATGAACCAAAACATATGTTTCTTGAATGTATTTACATTCATTTCTATAGCAACCAATTTGGACACGCTTTTTTCGTTACTCGTATTTTATATTATTGTCATTGCCATAACAACCAATTAACTTTTTTTTGTTTCGCATTACATTTTCTATTTGTAACCTTCTACCACAACCAGCGTTAATTAAGGAACTTCGTTCCAATGAGATTGTGCTTATCAGAACGACAAGCAATCAATTAAAACAGTAATTTGTCTTTTTAAATAAAATTATAGAGTTATTAAAAAAAAGTCAATGTTATCGGTGACTCCTCTAGGTTTAAATAAATTTGACCACGGTCAAGTAAATTTATACGGACAAATTTACTTCCGAGAAACATTTATTTTTTTTATTTTATTTGTTTATTATTTAAAACTTATTATATGCGACTGAAACAAACTTGCAAATTCATTCACCGGCTCGACCTCCATAGAATAATCACACTCTAAAAATATTCTAAGTATTCTGTATTTAGAATAGGAGGTATACAAGTTATGGCATGATTTTATATATAAAATAACTTATATGTTTAAAATTGGTAGTTTGAAAGTTAAAATCTGTCCATATGCGACTCTAACTTTCGGCCAAGTTCTCGCTACAAGAACGTGACGAGACACCGTCCAAGTCAGCAATGCACTTCCCATGTAGGCCCATAAGAGCCAATGCGAATACTCTACGATTACACGGCTACTGCAAGACGAGTCCCACAAGAACTTATGTCCCTCAAGGCACTCAATCAACGGTACCTATTTCAAATATTCTAATATTATTTATTACACACACATTCATTTAACAGGAAAATCGGTGGTATTTCTAAAAATATATTATTTATTGAAGCCAGAATCTCACAACTAATACTTTTATTAATTCATTTTTAAATTTCGTGTTACTTTCGAACTACATTGAGGGCGGCAGTAGCCGCCAGATGTAAGTATGGCCGCTACCCGTGCCCTTATATACATTGAATTTTGAGGCCTATCTTTTTAATTTAAAAATTTTCTCATAAATACTAATGAAAACCGGTAAAAATATTTAATATATTGATTAAGTTATTATTATCAATCATAATATTTGACTTCGTGTGCTGTTTTTATCAATTATTCATTAAAAACGATATTTTTCTTCAGTTTACTCCAAAATAAAATGTGTTTCTTCATCGGGCGACCGGAAAAATTCAGGCGACCCGTCAGCTGACTGATTGTAGATTAGCAAAATTATTTACTGGCAAGGTATTTTATCTGTGCGCTAGCTTTAGTGTGATATCTGTTGTGGCTTCAGCTGTCTTTATTGTGATTTGATATTTTTGATCAGCTGTGATAGTGTACTAGTGTAATGAAATGAAGTGTGAAGTGTATTACGATTACGTGCTAATTGTATCAATTGTTGGTTTAAGACCGAGTTTCTACGCTATTATTGTTATCTTGTTTCTTGAGTAGTTCAAGCCTATAATTATCATCCAGAAGTTACTGAAGAATTGAGTTTAATATAACCAAAGAATATTTTATAACCATTAAAGGTATTTTCTTTTTCTTTCTAGATGCATCAAAATATTTACTATATCAGAACAATTATTGGTTATGCTTTTACCAATTTATATGCTAGGCCTACAATGACCTAAAATAATAGGGGATTAATAATATCCCACAGGTGGTATAACTGTAGTTAAATTTATCGTTTACATTTTCAATTACGTTTTAAGTAGGCTAACTTTTTTTAAGATCTGATTGTTGGAGCCTTATGCTAAACATGCCTATAGATTAAAGTAATAAATACTTAAACATAGGTCTTGGCCTACATATTTTAAAGTATTAGGCGCAAGTGTACTATTCGACCCTAGGCTGATATTTTTGCAGACGACGTAGTTTTAGCCTACATTCTGTTGTTAAATGTTGAATAGGCCTACAGGTAAACATACTGTGGCGTAAGTTTACTATTCGACCCTAGCCTAATACTTTTGCAGACAGCGATGTTGTTTTACATTCTACTGTTAAATGTTGAATACAGGTAAACACATAGGCCTAGTCAAAAATAGAATAAGATGTAAGTATGGCCGCTACCCCTGCCCTTATATACATTAAATTTTGAGGCCTGTCTTTTTTATTTACAAATTTTCTCATAAATACTCATGAAAAAAATAACCTTCACAGAATTTACCTTGTTACCTAATCGCCCAGTATAATTGATTTGTGACATTCAACTTCTACACTATGATATAACAACAGATTACAACGGTATCGTTCGATGAACTGTAAACAAGTGACTCTAACGTTATAACGACTAACAAAATTTTACATTTTCTTGTTAATCTGAAAAGTTCTTTAGATCGGTAAGTATTTAAAATTAAAACAAAACAAAGCTACACAGAATTTACTTTACATGGGCGATTAAAGTATGCAGGTAACCTATACGGTCAAAATATGCACTTAATAAGTTTTATTTTTACCTTATTTGGTTTTTTCAGGGCAAAAAACATGTTGATTTGTTCATTTCAGTCCATTACCGATATGTATCAATTTGGAAAGATTTTGTTCTGACAAACTAATACTAGCGAAGCGGTCTCTTCTAGTATATTTTCTTCTTTGGTGCAAATTTACCATGCGACCCTAGGCCAACAGAAATGCAAGAATAGCCTGAAGTTCTAACTTATATAGTCGTTAGTCACAGTACGGTTACCTGCATTGAACATTTAACAGTAAAATGTAAATCTAGGTCGTCATCTGCAAAAATATCAGCCGAGGGTCGTATAGTAAATTTGTGCCTCTTCTTGTATTGGGATTAGTTAAACTACGTAAGATTTTTGTGGACTGAAGGCTACAATATTAAATTAACTTAAGATACACTACCTCATGCAGGCTTTGGTAGGCTTACAAATGATTTGCAGCAGCCTGTAACGATTAAAATCTGCATTTTTGTGTAGGTTTGGGTGTAAATAGATACAATGATTTCCTGAATACAAAGTGTTAAATTTCAAATTGAGCACAAATTTGTTACAATAAGTTAACTTATAGGCCTACAAATAATTTATAACACAGAGGTTAGACACGGTAACTTTACATTGCTTTAAGGTGTATGGTAATGAAGTGCGATCTATGCAAGACGTCACTAGTTGCCGGACACTTGTAAATGTACGGTAGTGACCACGAAAAAATTAGGTAAGATATAGGTAGACACTGAACTCGATACCGGATGTTTTGTTTATATTGTAAGTATGTTTGTTTACACAATATATCTAAAGAATATTGAAATTTTAAAAATTGGAAAATATGCTTGTAAACCGTCTCAACTGTCTGTACTTTTTTACTTAACTGGGACCCTTACTGGGGGACCTTTTGGGGATCAAGAATATGCATTTTTTTTATTTTCTTGTTAATAAAATCTACATTACACACCCTTTCAGTTGTTGCCTTGTTTACCATGAGTTAAGACACACAAGTCCATTCCCTACTCTCACAACCTATCTTTGGCCTATGGCCTAAGGTTTCGTGTTTCTTTTGGCAAATGAGTTAATACACATGTGGCTTTTTGCTATGCTCTTAGTCTGGCATCGGCCTAAGGCCTCAGCTTTTTTGGACTGCTCGTTACATTATGGGCCTTGCTGCAGTGCTTAGATACCAAGTGAGTTGACTAACTAAAAATACACTTAAATACAGTGGCGGCGTCCATTAGGGCAGGTGGGGCTGAGAACCACCAATAATTCTGAAAAAGAAAATATTAGTTCATTAAAATAAACACTGAATTAATATGAAAACAGCGCGTGAATATGTAAGGAAAAAGCATGTTTGCGCGGCGACTGAGAGTAGAAACCAGGCGTCTGGGGCTGATTTCAAACTAGCCCTGACGATACAGCATGTAGCTTAGCGTCAAGGACGGTTGACGTCACGCAGACAGTTCCCCCTCCCTGCCGGCTCCCATATGTTCAATGTAAGTGTCTCTCGGGCTTAGCCCCGAGACATTCTTCCTTGGTGACATTCGCGTGTGTTTTTGTACAAGTGAAGTGGACTATTATCAGCATGATTTTAACTCTAATGAGTTATTTATGACTGTTTTTAGTAGGTACCATCACTATCAGTATTTTCAGTAAGTAACAATGAATTTAAATCACGCGGACAGTTTACTTCGAACACAGTTTTCGACGTTACCATTGTAGCTAAAAAAGCAAATTAAAGAGTTAGGCCCTCATCAGCCCAAAGATTTTAAGCTCGTTGTAACATACCCAAAGCAAAACAGAAGCTTTTGTACCTCGTGGTTCGATAAAAAGTCGTGGTTAACTCCAAGCATTGAAAAACAAACATTATTTAGTTTTTATTGTTTATGTTTTAATAATAATAATGATAAGGGCAATGATGCTCTTTGGACAAAAATTGGCTGTAAGGACCTTAAACACTTAAGTGAGAAAATAAAAAAAAATAGGCCAAGGTTACAACTAGCCCACCCAGTTAAAATGACTGCGCGCCGCCACTGCTTAAATATAGTTTAGAATCCAAAGAAGCACATTGTGCCTTTCGTGCTCGCAAGATTGAGTAAAATTATACTTTACTCCTACAAACAATTGAATCCTTATTTTGCCCAATAAAATTTTACCTCTAAAAAGAAATGAAATCTCGACAAAAAAACCTTTCAAAAAGGTAAAACTTTCGTAAGTATGACCTTGCGTTTTATTCTCTTCAACTTACTCAAACACATTCTAATATTTTCCTTTTCCGGCTCTTATTTATTTGAAAAAAATTCAACTTATTACTAAAGAAATCTCAAAATTATAACGTTAAATTCATGAAATGATATATACATATATATTTTAACTTAACGAAAGTTATTAAATGCTTTACTAATTTCGTAAGTATTTTGGCAAACAAATCTTTTGAAAGTTTTTTTTTTTTGTATTCATAAATATACATGATGTAACTTATTGATATAAAAAAAATAAATCTTTGAAAATATCAATATTTTTCTTCTAGTTTTATACACATTATTTATCTCGATTTTAAATTAACGAAATTTATTAAATGCTTTACTAATTTCGTAAGTACTTTGACAAACAAAACTTTTGACAGTTTTTGCTTGTATAAACATTACTTTCTTTAAAATTTCAAGTTTTTCTTAAAAAAAGACGGGATAATGATTTTTTCAATTACAATTTCATGTGAAAAATTCGCATTTAAAATTGTTATGAAAAAAATCATGTGAAAGATCAAGCTTTTATTCACTGTCCAAAATTTGACCCTTAATTCCCGGTTTCATTTCAAATGATTTTTCATGTGAATTTTTTCATATAAAATATGTGATCAGAAACTACTCGCTTATACACTAGTCTTTGCTCATAGAAATTTGGTAACTTATAACACCCAGTGTAAAATAGAACGTTAAACTTCAATTTTGTGCAACCAAACACAATTCTCTCTAGTCATACTTTTGAAAGGTTTTTTTGTCGAGATTTAACAATACAGACTGTTTGACTTACATAAGCTGGATTACAACAATGTTAAATGTAAGTTTATAAGCACCACTTGTCTGTTATATATTTTATCCATGCAATTTACTAACATTTTCTCTCAATATTTCTTACATTTAAAAACTGGTTTACATAGATTTTTCTTTTATAATATACTCCCAATTGAGCTAACCTTATTTGATTCCATGCCATTCTTGTGCGGTTTTATTAGAACAATCTGTTGGAAATATAAGTAATTTGCGTTATTTTTTAATTTAGTTTTTAACATTGTTTGTATAAGGTTAACATCTAAAAATCACATATAAACATTTATCAAGTTAAAAATTATATTAATATATGTATCCTATTATTGCTACTTCTTTAATCTGATTATGTGCAACTTGTTAATTTAATTTTGTTCTATATAATATAACAAAGTTCAATTTGTGTACCTTGTATGTGAGTTCTTAAGCAATTTGTGCTTACCACAATATTATTTATATATAGGCCTATATATAAATCGTAAGTAGGCCTATATGGTAATTGTTTACTATGTTTGACAAGTGTGAATTAAATGCGTTACATTAACGAAATAAAAAATGATAATTTTAAGCAGAACATTTCTATTTAACATTTATATTATTTAAACAAAAATAAATAAATAAGATCAGGATAATTCCGCCAGTTTACCCATGCCAAGCTAAATAGTATGACGAAGGATTGTGTTACTAAAAACACATTATTTTCATTATCTAGCTATTCAGAAATAATAATTAACAAAATAATTT
>JAGFPH010001143.1:52432-71780 GCA_018207615.1 Philaenus spumarius
TACTTCTTTAATCTGATTATGTGCAACTTGTTAATTTAATTTTGTTCTATATAATATAACAAAGTTCAATTTGTGTACCTTGTATGTGAGTTCTTAAGCAATTTGTGCTTACCACAATATTATTTATATATAGGCCTATATATAAATCGTAAGTAGGCCTATATGGTAATTGTTTACTATGTTTGACAAGTGTGAATTAAATGCGTTACATTAACGAAATAAAAAATGATAATTTTAAGCAGAACATTTCTATTTAAAATTTATATCATCTAAACAAAAATAAATAAGATCAGGATAATTCCGCCAGTTTACCCATGCCAAGCTAAATAGTATGACGAAGGATTGTGTTACTAAAAACACATTATTTTCATTATCTAGCTATTCAGAAATAATAATTAACAAAATAATTTAATAATAATAAACTTAATCGGGAAGAAAACACATGAGTTTAATCTATGAATTAATTATAAACAACACATCGCTGACAAACGACGGTCGGTCGGAACTGGATCCTGGAATGGACTGAATGAATACGGAATGGAAGGTAAAGAGATTCCCGCGTAAAAAGGATACGTGTCCGACTCGCACTGGGACCTACAACGCAACGCTGAAAAAATACGGTCGGTCGGAACTGGATCCTGGAATGGACTGAATGAATACGGAGTGGAAGGTTAAGAGATTCCCGCGTAAAAAGGATACGTTTCCGACGCACACTGGGACCTACATCCATCAGTTCCGGCGGCGGATACATGTCCGCGGACCCGTATCCATCCGGACCTGCCCATCTCTAGCTTGAAGCATTAACTTTACAAAGATATCAAAATATCTCAAAAAATATATTATGGTCACACAGATATCACGTGTAATAAGTAAGGCTGTTTGTTGGTTAGAAAACTGACCAATTACAAGGGTATACTAACCGCTCTATCTACAAAATTCCCACCTATTTGTCCGATTTTTGATTGGATGGAAGTTGTGAATAGGGGAAATTGTGATGAATCCATCAATATATAGGTTTAACTAAGAAAACCTACTGGGCGGGCTGTAGAGATTTTTAGTAATAAAAATATGAAAGTTATTTCGTTATGTTTTTTATAAATATTTGGGCACCGATTGATTTGTAGAAAACTAATAAACTGCAACGATGATTACGTATGTAAATATACGTTTTAGAAAGAAATTGTAAATAAAAAAATTAAAGTTTTAAACATTACCTTTCCAATGGTGTTTGTCTTTTTGAGATTGGAAGACTTTTAGTGGGTCAAATATTCAATACAATCACTCCTTACAAATGTGTTGTCGTAGCCATCTGCCGGTTCTAGGGTTAAAAATTAAAACAAATACTCTAAATAAATATTGTCAATGGTGACAAGATGGCAAACCAGATGGCGGTGGGGATATAATGCGCATTTTCCCAATCACCCAGGGTCAGCAACGCATCTCAAATGTAGTCCCATAAGAGCCCATGTTGGGACTGTCCTCCCTCTATGACTTCTCACTACAAATACTAAAGTTTAAATTTATGGAATAAAATAGCCAAAAAATAAATGCATATAAAAGTAATTTATAAAAAAAATAGTTTATAACATAGGCCTAATCTAAAAATATATACAGACGTAAATGCTGAATTAAATTATGTTTTCAGATTGGTTTAACGTTTTTTAGATTTGGGAGTAAAGCTTGTAGAAAAAATTTTATTGGATCTTGTAGAACTTAATTAAACCATAATATGTATTTAATGTATTATACATAAAATAAAGTACGCTGCACAGGTAGCGAGTATAGATTTAATTAGGTTAAATACACATGTAAACATCCGTGATGTTTTTTTTTTTTTTTTTAAGAAAAAACATTAATATATAGACTTGTAAATAAAAATACAGGAATTAATATGTAGTTTCCTAGTTAATTGCAATGAAGCAGTAGTTTTAGCTAAATGTTTATAATATTTATTTTCATTAGTTAAAAATTCTTTGACAATTAATTATAGTACTGCTACCTCACTTCTCTCAACGTATTTCAATAAAAATATGAGCTTTGAAATATATTGCGTTTTGCATGTAATTCCGTAATGAATTAAACATAATTAAAGAGTGCTTAGTTAATTTACTGAAATACACAATATTATCATTACATGACTTTATGTTTAATAAATGTATATGTTTTACTAAACTATTGCGTCTTATAGTTTAAAGTTTTACTAGTTTTCAATAATTATTAGTAAATGATATGAGAATTAGATACATTATTAAATAAAATATTCTCTTTAGTTTACATAACTTGTTATGATCATACACATTACACCTCTTGGTTAATTAAATTAAATTATAAAAAGTAACTAGTGATTAAAATTTCTACTGCAAAAATTATACTTTAAACTATAAATTATACTTCGAAAAGCTATTCACTAGGATATTTAATGTAATACAAGTAGAATATTTTTATTAAAAATGTTAAATACATATATAGTTTTTGTCTAGAAATGCGAATAAAAATGTGTATCTTGTTGGTACATATGGTTAACATTCATTAATAAACTATTTGCTTTAAACTTTAAACTTAATGCAATATATAAGTATTATAAATAAGTAAGTTACTAAAAATTATCTCTACATATAAAAGTATAATGGTTTCCAAGAAGAATGACATACACATTTAAAACATATTAATTCATCAATAAAAACAAACACAGATTATATAGGACGATATTTACTATAATACTTTGATCATGCACTTTATAATAAAAATAGGTTAATAATATTTTTATGGTAAGTATTTTTGTAGTGAATGACACATTACTGAAGAGTTTAGTTTTATTCTTATGCAGGAAAAATAATATATGAAACCCATGAAAATACTTTAGATGTTTATGGGTATTGGTATTTACACTGAGCTCTGCGGTGAATAAAAACAGAATTTAAGAAGTTACATAATTTTTAAACTGGCTTGCCTTATTATAATATACGCAAACATTATAACATACAACTTCGGATATATGATTTATTATTTTAAGTTTAAGTACAACTTTCTGCCTTTCCTAATGTAACCGTATTATTTGAGTTTGTCGACGCGTTTCGGAGTTAATCCATACTCGTACTGTAGTAAGTATGTTCCGAGAATGGAGGAACTCGGAAACGCGTTGGCGAAATCAAATAAAGGGAAACGGTAGGATTTCGAGAAAATTTTACTCAAACTGATCATATGGATCCCAGCAGATAAATAATTTGTATATTAATTTTATTTGTCATTTAAATCCATCCACACGTCTTTTATGCATAAACCAGCTGTAAGTTCTGTTGTATACTTAGCCTGAACTCGTATGTAACTACAATAAAAGTGTTGCTACACTATGTTGGAAATTCCATCTGTATCAGTATGGATGACCACGATAATCATTGTGCCATGTGAAACAATATTATACAACATGTAATAAAAAATCACTACTTTTAAAATATTTAAAAGAAAATTAGGTCAATTGGCCAATTTACCTGATATAAAATATGTTTATATGATTATAAACTTTATATTATTCCTATATTGTAAGAGTTATCAGCTTATGTGAAACTTAATTTGAAAAATAACTTAAACTAGTACAACGTAACTTCCTTGTTATTTCCTTTTAAGCATCATATTATAAAAACATAATTGAATATTAGTTAAAACAAAATTTTGTAATTTTTTTGAGTTTGAAATATTAAATAACATAGTTTTTTACAAGTTCTAACTCTAAATCCAGCTTACCTAGATAAATTTCATAATCTTTTGAGAAAGATATAGGACGTCTATTTATTAATATAAAAATGGAAAATAGACAATTCAAATATACATATTAATAATAATAATACATATTTTCTTATATCATTTAATATTACAACTGTTAAGCATGTTAATGCACTTTTTAAAGATTTATTATTATAATACATTATTTTAAACTTTTTAATTATTTTGTATCAACAGAAATATTCCAACCGATATTTTATTGATGCATATTGAAAATTATTCAATGCAATGTAAAATTTTGTATTTAAAACGTATTATATTATATTCTTGTGGCAAAAATATAAAATGTTTAGCAATTTTATAATTTAGCTTTACATTGTGTTTTCAATAACAGAATAATCAGGTTATCCGCAGATTGATTTTGAAGAGTTTCTAGGAAGCTATTCTAAAAATACATTTACATGAATAAATATGAGCTCAATTTGTCATATTGAAAAATATTTCAATATTTGCATAATGCATTGTTTCCTCCATGCATTGGGGGAAGCCACAATGGGTGATATATAATAATATATAGTGTCTTTCTACGGTAGAAACGGTAATGTTATACGGCAAAACATTTATATTTTGTTTGTAGAAAAAACAATTTTATAAATATGTATGTTGTATTTTACAGTATTAAGTGATTTTTGAGAATTAATAATTAAAGTTAAACTTTGTATGTTTGCATAATTTTTTATGAAATACATTTCAGTATTTTCAGTATATTCAGAAGGCACTCAGAATATAGTTACATACAAGTAATCTAGAACATACAATACATTTATAAATAAATAGTTTGTGCCATATTGAAATTAATGGAAATACAGAACCGTGGATTTTAATTTTAACTCATGATCCAATTTCAGTGGAATTATTTTTTAAAGCAATGTAACTATTATTATTGTGTTTCTATTAGCATGTATATACTTTGTTCTACTTCATGTTCTACTTTGTAATGTTTAATAATTATTATAGTTAAGATAGTTAAGACATATAGAGAGTGTTTGATGGCAACCCTGAAAAACTTCAGAGAATGGTTCTATGGGTCAAATAAAGAGAACATAAATAATAACATTTTTCCAAAAAAGCTGCGTTTTCCAGATATCCACCATTTTGTAATTTCAACAAAATAATTTACATCTAGAGATTGCTTTAACTGATTGAATTCAAACTTAGCATTAAGTTTAACCTAACAATGATTATTTTATATCTCAAGAAAAATAATCGATTTCATCCTATCATGCGTTTCAAAATAGTGGCTGCTAGAAAATTTACAACTGAAATTACTCAAAAACCTTATATTTTAACAAAAAATGTGAAGACACATTTTTTTGTAGCCCTTTTAATTCCCTATCGGACAGTGTAACTTTCCAAACAATCTGATGAAGGATTAGTTAAAGATAATGACAGCAAATTTAAATACAATTTTGTAGTCTTTACTGTATTGGTATAGGTTGCCGGGTTGAACAAACCAATTATTACACATAACTTACAGTAGCTACACTTAACCAAGCGCTTACATTCACCAACATATTTACGGTAATACCAAATAAAACTGGTTTGCCTTAAGTTCTTACAGATATAATAACAGTTTTGTTTAGTGTTTTATTCTTTTCTTTGATTAGGTAATGCTAAAAAGAATTCTGTCTCTTACATTCATCATAGTAGGAATAAATAGTAAATTTAGAATTTCCATCATTATCTGCTATTTACTATAAATTATGTCTTTTTCGGGTTGCACAATCGGGTTTTTCTCTTTATGCGATATATGAATTCAATGAAGAAATTCTAAAAATTTGTATTTTTAATTATTAGCTACAAAGGCAACACTTAAAGTGTTAAAACCAAACTATTTTTGTATTATTTAATATTGCATATTTGCTAATAATAAAATTGTTTCCATTTCAATTTCGTTAAATGTATTTAGTGTTTATTATTATTTCAATACAATACACTAATAGACATAGAATATCGCTGCTTTTTATGTGAGGTGAAATACGTCCAAGGTTAAAAACTAGTGTAATAATTAGTTTTAGTGAATTCGTAGTATTCATGATATATTTATTAAAATTTAAACCTAATGTATGTTATTTACTAAAATTATTGTAATCTTGTATACTTCCGAGATACATTTTTCTCAATAATTGTAATACTGTTAGTAACTTGCTTAGCCCGTGGTTTTACCTATAGGCTATACAAGCAAAACGTTGTAGAGAACTAAAATCCAACTTTTGCTCCGACCAAACTTTCTAAGCTGTTATACATGAAATGTGTGTTGTTTCAAAATTTTTAGCAATTTTTTAAATTTCTGTTACATAATTTAATTTCCATCATGTCAAAAATGAACTCTTAAAGCAATATACTGATTTATTTACTCGTTCCTTTATTAGGCTAGAATACATTTACTTCGTCGCATTATAATAAACTGTCATTATAGTCTCTACAGAGAACTGAACTTTTACATTAAGTTAAAACACATATCTGTAGCATACCAATGTCTTTGTCTCCTTTTCTTCTATACATATTATTAATGTAAATGTCAAAGATATTACGGTTTATAAATAAATATTAATTTCTATACAAAATAAAACATCTGCTTAGTGGATTAAAAATGTTATGGAACAGTTTGCTTACTAAACAATTTCAAATAATGAGTACTTTACATATTGGAATTTTATTACAAAAGTGGTGTTAAAATTCAGCTTATTTTAAGATGGGGATAATTAATTTTAGTATTTTTTTATATACCAAAAATTTCCCAATATATGTACTTTATATATTATATTGTAAATATATGATGTGTGACAGTAACTGCGACGTACCAAATTTATAAAATTGCAGACTTCTTACAATCCGATATTAGATTTTGAAATTTAAAAATATTATCTTTGTAATATTTGTCATAATTTTAAACTGTTTTTCTCGTGTATTCTTTAAACACTGGGACCTTAAAACACACCGTATTAAGGATTTTATTAATTACCATTAATCAATAGTTTATTGGTTTTGTTAATTGTTGCTACTATTTCACTAACTTTAATATTTTAATAATTTCTTTCATTTTTAGGTGACTGATATTTGTTTTAAAATGTCATACGATTAAAGTCCCTGTAGTTTCGTTACTACAGTTTACCATTACAGTGCTGTGAGGTTAACAATTGTGTGCGCCCTCACCAGCTTAGCACTTAACACAAACCCACACTTAAATTTAAGGAAACCCCAGTTGAAAAATTTTTAAATAATTTATTTTTCTTGTAATGTATGAGTTACATTGCTCGTAAGTTTTGATTCATACACCTTAGTGTATAAATACCGTCAGTATGTGTATATACAGGTGTAAACTTTAACTGGTACTAACAGCATTGAGATCTCCAAAAGTACAACAGGTACAGCAATCATTAAAGAATACTTCAAATACTTTTTGCTGGCCACTAAAAATATGAATTGGTCGCAATTATCCAATAAGGCGGACAACTTTCAAATGGCTTGTAGAGCACATTGTAATAATTTAATAATGATTGCGGATTGTACAAGTCATTTTAAAACTTTTTGTTCGTGGTTTTTTTTATACGATTATCCGTTTAAAAGTTAGAGGGGTTTTAAAAACACAAGATGATATTTTGGTATGGAATCGTTTTGAACCCATGGAAACGCTATTAACACTAATATGTTATATATATATTTATTTTTATAAACAATTAACTTTTAAAAATCAAGAAATACGGTTTTTGTTTATTTTAAAACCCTAATACAGAGGAATTAAGTGACAAAACTACAAATTTGTCACACTTGAAAAATAGAGTTGTTAAGAGATGTTCAATATCGGTTGATGATTCTCGTTGTTTAAATTATTTAAATTATTCTCATTTTAATGTACAGTTTTTAATGTTTTTATATTTTAAAATGCCAGCTAACTTTCTAATTTTATGTTTTATGATGATTTTGGATTTAATTGAATTCTAGACTGTGAATCAGCTAAAACTGAACATTTTGTATCAACTCCATTTTTCATGTGTGATAAATTTGTAGTTTAGTCACTTAATTATGGTTTTTAGAAATGAACAAAAATCTGTTAATTTTAAAAAATGTATTTGTTTGTATAAAAAAATACTTTATTAGTTTTAAGGGCGTTTTAATTTAGTCAAAACGTTGCCATACCAAAATATCATCCGCTCATTTAGGGTGTTTTTAAAACTGTATATCCCTCTAACTTTAAATGGTTAGTCGTATCAAAAAAATACAGCGAACAAAAAAGTCCTAAAATAACTTGTACAATCCAAAATCATCATTAAATACAGGGTGTTCCATAAGAAATTCGAAAGTTTTTCGCCTTATTGGAAAAGGGCGGCTAATTTTTGAAATTTCAAATTCATATTTTTAATGGTCACTAAAAAGTATGTGAAGTCGCCCCACAACCCCATTTAAAGTTTCCTGTACATCTGGTACTTTTTGAAAAAAAAACTGGGTAAATTCCCAATAATATGTGTAAATATAATAACAAACCGATTGATCAACGTCTTTGTTTTTCCAATAGCAGATAATTGATTTTACCAAATAGGATTAATATTTCAAATATGAATAGTACAATTTGTAATACAAAAATAGAAATTTAAATAAAGAAATACTTCAGTTAATAATATTATATACCTACTTTAAATTAGTAAAATTTCGATAATTTTTGTTTCAGTTAAAAGTAATGTTAAACAGTTTAAAAGAAACTTACAGTGTTTGACTAGAATGTAGAAATATAATCGTTGTATTACTATTGAAATTTTACCTTTATTTTAACTAATTATTAAAATAATATACGTATAGTTCTTCCGGTGGTTATTATAGTGGAGTTATAAATATGTACTTCAATACTCTCAGGACCAAGTTTTCGGTATCTATATAGGATTACAATTATATTTATATTTATTAATGACCAATAAAATTGTAGGTAGCTTTAAATAATTGTCTGACTACATCTAATTTATCGAGGGAGTGGTTACAAAATTTGTTAACTGAACCCTAATGTAAATTTTATTGAAGCTATGATAATATGTATATTTATATAAACCATAATATAAACTAAGTATTTGTTTGAACAAAATTTATATAGGGACACTATTGGAGGAGCTAAGATATTTATTCGACATAACATGATTCTTTACTTTATACAAGTTAAACAATGGCTGAGAGTGGATTTATACACTGACGTGGGCAAAGTATAGGATTCCAACGACGGACCCTGCATGCGGTGCCACTACTATCAAATTATAGTGAAAATAGTGTAACATAAACTTTTGTTGTAAGACAAATTTTTAGATTTAGGCTATTTGTATTAGTTTTAACTCTGAATGTCTAAGACTGAACTACAAGTTATTGCTTCGTTACACATCTAAGTACTCCTAAAATCGGATGTCCTTAAATTAATGTGCAATTAAAAGTAACATATTTAGGTTACATGAAAATGAGTTGTAATTTATACAAATTAATATTGATTTAAAAAATATGTCAGTTTACACAAATAAAGAAATGTGTAGCTACTTCCAAAGCAAATTATGTACTATCAATTTGGAATTATTGTGTAATGAAAATTATGTACTATTATTTAAATATAATATGCCTATCCTTACTCATGCCATATTAAAAAATGTATTAAACTGATTAGTTTTTATTAACAAAACTTCTCTAATATTTAAAAACCATATTATAATTTCTAGGCCATTTGATTGTTGTAATTTGTATGTACACCTAAAACAACAACATGTGTATCGCTTTATTATTATCGGCGAAAACATTAAAAGTAATATCAACAATATTTGTAATAAATATTTAACTAAGTAAAGTATTGTATCGTTGATTAAATAGTTTATCTTCTAATATATTTTCAGCTGTTATAAACGTGTATTATTAAGTTCTCAACATACATTACCATACCGCATCTTGTCAGTAATTTGTTCCCATCATAGACAACTGCTTATTTTTACATTTTAACTTTAACATTTTGCATCAGCATTTTTTGATAAATTCTTACAAATTTTAGCAGCAGTAGGTTGTAACACAGATAATAATACCACTAATATATAATTAATTGTGGAATTATACTAAAATGCCCTATATATTATACAATTGAAATAAATTATATTCATAAATATGAGGTAATGCCATTAGGAAATTATTGTTATAAAAAGTGGTTTTTCGTTTTCCAACAAGTCTTAAGAATCTCATTACTATATTATGTATTGTAATATGTATATTTTGTAAATATTTTTTTAGATTAGATTATACATTTATAATATATACTTCCTAGTGTGCAAGTTCATCTGAAGTTTGAGGTATTTTAGCAATATTGATGGTAAGTAATGATTTTACATGTGTAAATTATTAGATAGAACACAATTTGAATCCTACAGAACCTCAAAACTAAGTTTATTAACTCAAACCAATTTCAACAAAGTCGTCATGACAAAGTCGTGATTTTGGAGTTGACAAAGTTGTCATCTTATTTTGTTTACATTAATTGAACAACACAAATTTAATTTGTCACATATATCTGCACTAAAGTTTATCTTCCAGGAAATGTTTTCTTTCTATTCATTTCAGTTTTGTAGGAAATTTGGAAAAGGGCATAGTTGTAATGTTATAATGGAGGATATTGTACAAGATAAAACAGATTGTTCGAATGTGAATGTTATTAAAATGGAAGAAGAGGGCATTATATAGGTTAAATTAGTTTGTAGAGGACGTGTCTGCAAATCCCATTATCTCTGTCTGTACGTGACTATCTCTGACTAAAGCTAGTCTGTTCTGCAACGCTTAACCCAAGGTGATATAAATACTGAAATACAAATGTATTTTGCCCTAGCAGTAAAATACAAATTAAAAAATAAATATAATTATTGCAAAAGTAGTAAATGTTTTCCTCAAATTAATGTTTTAAATTTGTGTCGAAGTTAAAAAGTAACATTCTTAAAATTGCCATATTTATTATAATATAAAAACATGTCTTTTATTCTTAAATTTATTTAAAATTCCAAAGATGTAGGCCTACATATGTACATATTGCACTCATATGCGTTATAAATTGTACATGTTTTAAGTATATTGTAAAATTATATTTTAAAATGTACTAATAAATTTTAAGTTTAATATTATTTTTGTCACGAGTTTTTGTAGTTTCCTGATGATTGAATAATATTTAAAATTATAGAACTTTAACAATGAAAGCATGTGACCAATTTGTATAAATAAAACATATCGTAAAGCCATATCAATTTACAAAAAAAAAAGTAAAGTTCCTTTAAAATGTGTTTATTATTATGTTCTTATATAGATTTTTTTAAAAGAAAATATCGATATTTTTGCCGTAAAATAAAATTCGTGCTTTGCGGTTGTGGTTTATATATAAGACAAATAAAATTCTCTAACAATGGGAAAATCCAAATTAAGAAATCCAAACTACATAAAAAGTTAGTAAATATTGCCACAGCTCAAGCAACCTTGGAAGATAGCATAACAATTAATAGACCATACTAATATTACTACTATTAATATTACTACCCTCGGATAGTCAATAAATCTAGTATTACTTTAGATAAGGATGAGGAATCTCTGTTGAATAAAGGCCTAAAATACAATTTTGTTGATACTAGTAGACGCGGCCTAATCAAAGAAATTGTCTCCACTGAGTCTGCTATAAAAACATTTCAAACATTGACGATAGAAATACTTCTAGAACTTTAATCAACAATAAGCTAATAAGAACAATTAGGAATAAATCTAGTGATTATTCTTCATATCGCATTAATTATGATAAGTTCACAGTTAGGAAATTGAAAGATAAATTAAATAATAATAAAGTCTTAATAACTAAGGCCGACAAAGGTAATTCAGTTGTCGTAATGTACGAAATCGTAATTCAGTTGTCAACGATTTCCTTGAAAGGAATAAGATCGTAAAACTTAACAATGATCCAACTAAGAATTACCTTAACATTATAAATAAATCAATGAACACCTGCACACATTTATTTTCCAATAGTGATTTAAAATGGTTGAAAATGATTAATCCTAGTGCACCTAAAAACTCCGAGTTGTGCCAAAAATCCACAAAAGTAACGTTCCGATTAGACCATTAGTTAACTTCACAACCGCACCTACATACAACATATCCAAATTATTGGACCGCATCATTAGAAGAGAAACAAAGTTTGCAAATAATTACAGCCTGAAAAATAGTCTCGAAGTCGTTGATAACATTAAGAATACGGAAATAAAACGGAATAACATATTAGCGTCCTTTGACATCGTTGATTTATACACAAATGTATTTGTAAAAGAAACAATTAATATTTTGGAAAATAACCTCAAACAAAATTCTACACTTAACCCTGATGCAATAAATGAACTCATAACATTGTTGAACTTAGTTTTGGAACAGAATTATTTCTGTTTCAATGGTAGTTATTACTTCCAAGAAGACGGACTTGCTATGGTTCCCCTCTTTCGAGTGTTTTAGCTGACCTATATCTTAACCATTTTGAAGTAACTCATATTTTCTCAGACAATAATAAATATAGAGATAAATTAATCTATTACTACAGATATGTTGTCGACACCCTGTGCTTGTTTGATGGTACCGCTAGACAGTTGAATTTAATGAAAAATTATCTAAACAGTATTAATCCCAAGTTGAAATTCACCCTTGAAAATGAAATAAACGACAGCATTAACTTTTTGGATATATCAATAGGCAAGAAAGGCGGATTTCACACATTTAGCATATACAGAAAGCCTATTGCAACGGACCAAACTATTCATGCTTCTTCAAATCATCCGATGAACCATAAGTTGGCTGCCTTCAACAGTCTTGTCCATCGACTACTCAGTTTGCCTCTGAATAATAGCGATTTCCAAAGTGAATATAACATAATAAAACACATAGCATCAGTAAACGACTATGAACGAGGAATAGTGGACAGACTAATTAAAAAACATAAAAGAAAAATAAATAGCGAAAAAGAACTACCCAATGAACGAAGAAATAAACTAACTTATATACCCATTGAGTTTAACAGGAAACTGGAATTTAGTTTAAAGAAAGAATTGAGAAAGCATAATATCATCTCGGCATACAGAACCACAAATAACCTCTTCAACTTTTTGAAGCCAAAGAATAATAATCCATCTTTTGATAAAATGAACACGTCAGGTGTATATAAGATTACGTGTAGTGATTGCTCTAAATTTTATATCGGTCAAACTGAACGATCTTTCACCAAACGGTTTAAAGAACACCTACCTAGACCCACGCTATTTGAACAGAGATCCAGTTTTGCGAAACACCTCATTGATTTTGACCACAAATACGTCAATGTTCATAATAACCTGAAAATTCTTCATACTGCAGAAAGGGCCGTTTGCTGTCATCCCTAGAGGAATTTGAAATATATAGTGCATCAAAATATGATCCAGTAAATATGCAAAATGATAAACAGCATTATTCATCTAATGAATTATTTAACACAGCCATCAACCTGAGATAAAATTGTTGACCCAATACCATCATGATTGGACATCCTTATCTCATATATAAGATTGCACAAGACCACAGTTGTACACATGCCCTCCATGAAATGACATGTGTAGAGGAGTCATCATGTGATGTGTAAAGTTGTTTTTTCAGTGTATGTATTTAAATTTGTTCAAGTGTTTGTGTTTTTTAATGTTTTGTGTTAATTGTGTATAGTTTGTTACGACGTGTTCCACAACAGTGGAATGAATCATTTTTGAGGTTGATCTGATGATGGTGGCATGAACCACCGAAACCGGTAATCCAGAAAGGATATATTTTAGAGTGCTCGACGGATAAAAATAAGGTAATTAATTACCCATTATTATAATAATTGCATTCTTGGAAGCTAAATAACATCATGTTTAAAACAATAATGAAAAAAAATAATTATTTCTTTACCGTTCCAATGAAAAATTTATAATCTACGAGTTATGTTACTCGCAAAAACGTCGAGACCTTAACCACCCAAACGTAATATGACTTCAAGTTGCAACTGTACTGTGCAAAAAATGCAACACAATCTGTAGTAACTAATATTATACTACGAATACTTATAATAAACTGTTACTTCAATGCTGAGCCTCTTTCTAAAATAGTGTCTAAAAGTTTATTAGTTACGCCAGTCTACATACAATACGCCAGGGAATGGAAAGTTTTATATACATGCAGAATGCATCTAAATTTAACGTTTTTTAAAAATATATTCTCATAGAACATTATAAATACACATCAAATTTTCATCTTGCATTATTTACTAGTTTTATAAACTAACATATTTGACTATTAGCAATATTTTCAAACCCTTGACTAGATAAATATATATATATGTTTTAATGTTTAACAGTTATTAAACTATTTAGTTTGTTTTGCCATAAATATATTGATACTTATCAGATGAATGACAATCATACTAAAACTTGAACACATTTGTTTAATAGCAACTGAGTAAAACATGTATTATTGCTATGAAAGTGTTGGCACAAGTTGCACTGTAGTACTAATGTGTAAAGTTTTAACTGAATTGGTTTGTGTAATAATCACCTAACTTTGAAAACTTGTCTTGTATTCAGCCTTGCATTAAATTGCTCTAGGGAAATACCTGCAAAGCAATGCATGACACATGACAGAAACTGTCTAACTTAAGTAGAGTGTAAATATATAACTAAACTCTACTCTGAGCTTTGTCCACATTGCTTTTGTGATTATAAAATGTATTATATAGTAAATGTTTTAATGTCGAAAGGCAGCATGTATGGCATGTATATTTAAAGTTGTAACGATTGTGAAACATCACGTTAATGGTACAATTTTTAAAAGAAAAAGTACATTTTATTAAACTGAAAATGTATTGTTTTAATATTACATAGTAAAAATAATATACGTATATAAATATCGTTTAATTGAAACTCAAAGATTTTCATAAAAATATAGGAAATATATAATACATGTTTAACAATCAAAACTGTCTTCAAATATTAACTGTTTTAGTATTATGTAACAAACGAAACACAATAATGTCACTGCTAGATAAGTATAAATGAAACAATGCTTAAAATTAAAATCTGTTGCAAGAATGTAGAATTAAAAGTTTAAATTATTGAGGCTAAAGGTATATCAAATGTTGTAATTGTGAGACCAAAGTGTTAATTCCAGATACATTTGTTACGTTGTTCATGATCAAAGAAAAACATAAATATTTAATCAAGAAAACTCAAATGCTCTCATTAACAAAAAATACAGTCACAAATTATTAAACTACGAAATATATATTTCGAGGATCCGTCGAAACTGATTAATATTAAGTTTAAACTTTGCATTTTTACAAGTAATTACTGTAGTTAATAACTCTTTTAGCTTTTTTTTTTAATTTAAATTTTACATAGTACCTTCTGTTTATTATTTTATTTTGCTAACTGAAAATATATAATTTGTCGATGATCGTATTGATATTTCGCAGTGCGAACTGTTTTCGAATGTTATCAAATTTTTTTAACCCTGGAACCGGCAGATCGCACGAAACGTGCGATCATGACAACACATTTGTAACGCGTGAATGTATTGAATATTTGACCCACTAAAAGTCTTTCTATCTCAAAAAGACAAACACCATTGCAAAGATAATCTTTCAAACTTTAATTTTAGTATTTAACATTACTTTATAAAACGTATATTTACATATGTAATCGTCGTTTTAAAATTTTAGTTTTCTGTAAACGTTTTGGCGCGATTGAAATACAAAGCACTTATGCTCTATTTTGTCAATTCTCTAAAGCTGAATTGCGCTCGACCGGGATATTTTGACAATAATACCTTTGGATTCGTTAAGATTTTAAATTTCTGAAACTGCCATCAAATCAAAAGTCACTTGCATATAGTTCCAAAGATTTAGAATTGTCTGTAAACCTTTGCAATTGAGCAGATTTCAACCAATAAAACAGCACATTTTGCTTTCGAGATATCTTTTATAATTCGAATTATTTCAATAAACATTTTGATACCTATTTATAGACCAAAGTTCAATCTTTCATTTGGTGTAAAGCAAACTATATTTGACTTTTTAGATGTTATTCAAACAGCAGTTGAAAGTACAGACTTTCGCAGAATTCATACTACCGTTTGAGTTCGCAAAACACGGCTGTTTTAACGGTCATTTTTTTAATTTCCTTTTTCCGCACGAGGTTTCATTTGTTTCATCTCATTTTGTGATTCAAGTAAAGATCACTCAAATCCTTTTATGAATAAACAATATACAAATATACAGTTCAGCTCTTTGATTTATTCTCTACACTTTGTTATAATAATATTTAATTTTTTGGCAAAGCAAATATTTCTAAATTTCGTTTCAAAATAGGCCTAGTTTTGTTAGCACCCTTGTAGTTGGAACATAAAAACTGGTGTTTTCAAAATAATAAATTTGAAATTGATAAATGTTTTTATACAGTTCTATTTAGAACTAAATTACGAAACTTTTTTTACATTTATGGAAAAAATTACAAAAAAATTTTTACTATTTTTTATGTAGATCTAAAGTTGAACTTACTTTTCGTAACTGAACATTTTTTGTTTCTTAAGCTAATAACTTTGTAAATTTTACATCTATCATTTCTTTACTGGCATATGTAAATTACTTGAATCTTTCTCTACAAAAAATCTATAGAACACTTTTGGATTGGGGTTCATTTACTATTTTTAGCGAATTTCTGAAAAAAAATGCTTGCACATGGCAAAAAATCTATTTTTGTTAAATCCGCCGGTTCTAGTGTTATAAATTCTAATCGTGATGTAAAAATAAATTATACACTCCTTAATTACTAATCAAGTCTTATGTTTTGCCTCCTAAAATCAAACTTTTAATTTAATCAATGCGAAACATTTTCTTAAAATTTTAAGTACAATCCGTTTTCTTTAAGACTTTGACATTTAAAAGAAAGTGTGTTTTAATTCTATTAAGACAAAGAACACATTTTTAATGGAAATAAATTGAGTGGCTAATTTCAATTAAACTTTCCCCCTACTAACAAATATCCGTGTCTTCACCCGGGTATCACGTGACCTCATCCGGGGGCGTTGTATTTCGGAATCATACATGCAAACAACTCATAAATGTAATACTTAATTAGCTGTGTTTTAATGGTAATAATAAAAATAATACATAAATTAATACATCAAACTTGAAATAAGTTTTGAGAGGTTAAGTATGCATTTGAAATAAGTTATTCAACTTTTAAATATTAATTCAAGACATTCAGCTCTAGTTTCTGCAGACATGTAGAAAGTAATTTCCAATTTTCTGTCCTATATATACTTTTGTTTAATCTTCTAACAAGAATTGTTTTCAAATAATAATAAAAATAAACTAATTCTGACACACAAACGATTAATGATCAAACGCGTTTCAACGACAAAGTCGTCGTCCTCAGTGATACATGAGCTACGACAAAAAAGTTATAACTAGTTTATCCTAGGACTAGGCTAAATATTTATACCCTTCTACAAGAGTGGGCATGGTCTTAGCGTATAAACAACCAATAGGGTTATCGTAACTACAAATAACTACAGAAAGTGAATAGGAGAGAGATTTATGGTAATATTACAGAATGGTGTTAGTACATGTAAAAGTTATAGACGATTATAAAATAATAAATCCAAGCAAACTATATTATAAAACAGTATGAATAATGATAAAAGTAATTTAGCAAATAGATTTAGCTTAGCAAATAAAAAAATAAATAATAATAATATATAATAACATATTAAATAACATTTAAGTAAACTAACTGTCTAAGTTAAAAGTAACGGCCATGTTGAATTAAGTTATATGACTATATATAATACTTATATACTTCTACTTTGAAATTTAATAATACAATTATTACCAAATAAAGAGAACACTAACAATGTCACACAATTAGCATACACTAGTTACATAAATAAGGACAACGGTATTTAATGTAAAACAATTATAAAACAGCAATAAGTAATACTAATTAGAAGCTCTATTAATAAAAGTTAATCAATACTTGATTTCAAACAACAAGAAAATGTATTAAGAATATAATATACCCCAAAAATTTACAAGCACATAACAAAATATAATAGTCTACAGAATTGTAAGAAAAATCACCACACGTAAGTTTATATTAAAACGTAGTTTTGTATGGGACCTAGTTCATTATAAATTTACTATTATGTTTATATTTTTATTAATATATAAAGGTTCCCATGCATCGAGAGTATTTCGTTTTGTCGCGTTCTTTAGAAGGACTGTGGTTTTCTACTTCAAAAAAATACTTTCATCTATTTAAAGCTTAGCTATAGCCGATTTTTCTGGCCGGTTGTATTTAAAATGTGAAAAATGTCTTTACTCCTGACCTTCATAATCCTTATTGTTATACCTTTATACTTTTTGGGACACACTTCACAACTGACACTATTAGATACCGGATTTTACCTGTACTGGGATACGATCTTTAGGGTTGCCTAGTAGCTTTAAAAGGTTATTTTCCGATGTAAGGACTACGATTACATTTGCTTGTTTTCTGAAGGTTTTTTGCACAGTATTTGCTAAAGCTGGAGTATATGTCACTCTTACCTATTTTTTTCTGATTTGTTTGCGGTGAAGGTTGACCTGGATGTTTTCATCTTCTTGTCGGTCGCTTTCTTTATAATGTTGTCTATTATGGTTTTAGGGTATCCGTTAAATTTGGCCGCTCTATAGATGTTACTAGTGTATTGTTATTATTATTTAAAATAATTCCTCCTCACACGTCAAGCTCAAAGTTTATTTTGTATCAAGAAGTCGTTTAATACTGACAAGTTAATTTGCAATTAAGTCAAACAAATAATTAATATCAGCAGTTGTTTTTACGTTTTGTACGTTGTTTGTTTGTACAAAACAAAATTTCTAACATTCTCTAAAGTATCATTTAATCCCATGTTTGTATTCTTGTGTTGCAGCATTATCTAGCTTTCATTAACTTTGTGATGGTTAAGTGACTGTGATAAGATATATATTTAAAATACAGAACCAATTAGAATTGGAATATAAAACACTTTATTGTAGTAAAAAATTTGAAAATGTAATTAGAAACCCTAATCCCCTACCATATCCAGTTTAATTTTGTATACATTAATTTGTATAATGTATCATGTAAAAAATTATTTTAAATATAAGTTTTGGAGTATTTGTATAACTTTGTCTGAAGATTTAATACTATAAAGCAGTATAAAATAGATTTAGTAAATGTTAAATCAATCTATATAAAACCTTAATAATATGCACACTGAATAAAGTGCATTGTTACATTTAGAAGAAATAATTAAGATGGGTGGCTAGAAAATAATTACAGTAACAATTGCAAAATGAAATAATAAAAAAATCAAGTACTTTAAAGAAAATTAACATCTATGTTTTAAATATTCTATATATATAGAAAAGCGAAAACCCACTGACTCACTGACTCACTCATCACGATTTCTCAAAAACTACCGAACGGATTGGAATGAAATTTGGTATGTAGCTTCCTCT
>JAGFPH010001143.1:71790-95017 GCA_018207615.1 Philaenus spumarius
AAACTACCGAACGGATTGGAATGAAATTTGGTATGTAGCTTCCTCTAGGAAAATTCGAAATTTTAGGAGGTGTTTGGGTTGATCAAAGTTACTAAAATCATAATTTCAGATCTTTTATTATTATGAAAATAGTGCTTGTATTATTTAAGTTCTATATATAAAAGCCCAATACCACTCACTGACTGAACACTTATAAAGAATAAAATTACGTTAAAGATACTGAAAATACCAACCACCACGGACAACGCCGTACGGTTCAGCTAGTGATATTATATTTAAATAATGGATATTTAGTATATTTTGATGGGGTTGTGGTTTCACTAAAACTGCACATTTCAAACTTAATTGGTTAGTTTACAAAGGACACAACTAATAAACGTTAAGATACAACGTTGAAGATGAACGTTGAGCACACAAATCATAAGTTGTAAAATTTTACTTAAATGATAAACAGATTTGAAAAAGCAAATTATTTAAGACTTTCAATTACATTAAGAGTAGTTTCTTGGACGTAATTTTACTCATAACTAGGGGCATTATATGGTGACGAAATTATTAGACTATCCAGCATTTAGAAATTTATTACGTTAAATTAAAACTAATGTAATCATTGTTAAATGTAAATCTGCGGACTAAGCCTCAATGGAAAACCCTATTTGGATGCTTTGACAGTGTACTGCAGTGCCAGCAGTATCCGGAGTTTGTAAATAGGTAAATTCTGGATGAGTGGCTTAGTTAAAGCATGATTTTTAAAAACCGTCCTCTATGATGTGGATAAAACAGATCATGTCATTTTAAAAGTTATGAGTGATTTCTATGCTTAAATATATGGACAATTAACATAGGCCGTTAGCAATTATTTGCGTACGTTGCTTTTTGATTGCTAAATATATTGTAAATAGATTGTAACAACAGCCGGTCTATATCGGAGCGAGATTACTCAGGGAAATAAATTAGATCACTATTTATATGTTGATTGTGTACACTAAACATTGAATCCTATTGGTTTTTGTTAAAGTAACAGTTGTCTTACTATGCCAAACCACATTCGTGAATTACATTTTATTTTTATTTATTAAACACTTACAGTATAACAGTTATCTTACTTATTTTTGGTTGCTCAAAGTCATCGCTTTGTGACAATTAGACTAAAGTAACTTATGGCGAATAACTTTAAGTAGAAACTACTGTTGGACTCAAAGTTAGTACAGTGCTAGTTGGGGTTAGTAAATTTTTCCGTGAACTGTTGTGCTTTTTTCTAAATAGCCATTGGTCGCGAATTTAGTTAATTTCTAAATATACAAATTAGTCTAAACCCAACAGGTAATCTACCATCCCAAACATCTACATTTATTAATATTGAGAGAATTAGTTTAAACTGTAAACAAACTTAATACAACCCCCGGTTCACGACCAGAACAAACCAGCGTAGGAAAATGTGACGTCAGCGTTGTTAGTATACATTATTTTTTCTTGTATGGAAATTTCTTTTGTATAAATAATAAATGTAGGCTACTGTTATATATGTAGAGTATATAGTATTAGTATTATTTTTTACAATTTATATAAGCAATGATAATTATGATAGTTTTATTAATGTTAAATTTATCATACGATTAATTTCACTGCTATTTTATCATAATTTAATATCAGATTATAGGACCTATATTATTTTAATAAATCGCTAATTAATTATATTATTTCCCCTTCAAGCTCTTTAAATATATCCTATAAGATTTCCGGTTTTGGTGATTTAGGTATCCACCATCATCAGATTAACCTCAAAAATATAGTATTTTATTCCACTGTTGTAAAACTTGACGTTATAAACTACACACAATTACGATATAACACATTGAAATATCACAAACACATGGAACATTTTTACCGCACACTTGTGTATTTTTAAACTAAAAATATGGATTTTACTTACCGTTTAATGAGGTTTTTTTAAATTTTGAATAACATTTTTGTTTTTTAACCAATTTGAATAATGTTTTTAATATTTTTTAGCCTATAATATAAAAAGACGTTTTGGGTGTGAAAAACCATGAGCTGTTTCTAACAAAAAAGTTATCAGGTTATATATTTAAAAATATATTTTTAAAACTTTTTTATTATTATAAAAAAATTTTTATTTAGTATTTTTATGGCTATATGGTTTTCCATAACTAAACATCTTTTAAATATATATAAGATAAAGTGGTAAAAATTGCATATTCCTAGGTCTAACTTTAGATTTTATTGAAACATAAGTACATCCAAACATGGAAAAGTAAACTTTTATTAAACGGAGTTCGAAGTTTCAATACTGTGTAATAGCGAATTGCACCACCTTTATTTATTTTATTTTTTAGTATTAAAAATGAACGCAAATGCCTAAATATTTGCACACATACTCAGAAAAGTATGTAAATTAAAAAAATTAAATACAAATATTTCAGAAAAAAATGAAGATTTTTGGTGACGGATCAAAAATAATTCGTTAAACGAATAATTCAGTTTATTATTTAACATATTACATGGATCATATACTTTGATGCATTATATATTTGAAATTCCTCCCGTGATGACAGTAAACGGCCCTTTCGGCATGTGTAAAAAACTTTTAGGTTGTTGTGAAAATTGACGTTTGTGGTCAAAATGAATGAGGCGTTTGGCGAAATTTTATCTCTGCTCAAATAACGTGGGTCTAGGTAACTGTTCTTAAAACGTTTAGCAAAAGATCGTTCAGTTTGACCGATATAAAATATAGGGCAATCACTACACGTAAATCTTATATACACCTGTCAATATGTTAAAAGATGTATTATTATTCTTTGGCTTCAAAAGTTAAAGAGGATATTTAATTTGTAGTTCTATATGCCAGGATGATATTATATTTTTGCAGTTTTTTTTCTAAGTTGGATTCCCGTTTCCTTTATACCTAATGGATATATAAGTTAGTCTTTTCCGGGTTCATGGGGTAGTTCTTTTGTGCTATTTATTTTCCATTTATCTTTTTTAAATTAGATTGTAGATTAATCCTTATTCATAACCGTTTACTGACGCTATGCGATTGATTATGTTATATTCCAATTGGAAGTCACTATAATTCAGAGGCAAGCTGAGCAGTCGATTGACGAAACTGTTGAAGGCAGCAAACTTATTATTCATCGGATGTTTTGAAGAAGAGTTAAATCGTTTGGTCCGTCGAAGTAGGCTTTCTGTATATGTTCGAAAACCGTCCTTCGTGCCTATCGATAAAAGAAAAAAGTTAATGCTGTTGTTTACTTCATTTTCAAGGGTGAATTTCAACTTAGGGTTTATACTGTTTAGATGATTGTTTATTAAATTCAACTGTCTAGCAGTACGAAAAAACAATCAGAAGGTGTCATCAACGTACCAGTAGTAATAGAAAAATGTATCTCTATATTTATTATTGTCTGAGGAAATATAAGTTACTTTAAAATGAGTAAAAAACAACAATGTCAAAGGACGATATATGATTTTCTGTTTTATTGTTGTATTCTTATTGTTAGCAATGACTTCGAGATTATTTTTTATGCTGTACTTATTGGAAAACTTTCTCCTCTAATAATGCGATCCAATAACTTGAATATGTTATACGTAGATAAAGTTACTAATTGTCTAATAGGGACGTTACTTGTTTGGATTTTTATCAAACCTCGGAGTTTAGATGCAATCAGATTAGTCATTTGTAACAATTTTAAATCACTCTTGGAAAACAAATGTATGCAGGAGTTTATTTATTTATATATTATGTTGAGGTAACATTTATTTGGATCAATGTTGAGATTTACGACCTTACTCTTTTCAAGGAAATCATTTACTTTGCTCACATAATCGATTTTGTTCATTACGACAGCTGATTTACTTTTGTCGGCCTTATTTATCAAGACTTTGTTTTTATTTAATTTATTTTTCAATTTATTAAATGTAGACTTATTAATGCAGTATAAAGCATAATAACTAGATTTATTCCTAAGTGTTCTTACTAACTTCTTGATGATAAAAGTCCTAGAAATATTTCTATCTTCAACGTTTGAAATGTTTTTTATAGCAGACACAGTGAAGAAAATGTCTTTATTCTATATTATAAGTTTTTGTTATATTTTATTACATTATTACATAATATAACATCAATGATCAAAAACAATAAATTTCAATGATATAACTTTAAAATCCAATAAATTAGTGTTACTCGTTGAAAAACACTTAATTGCAAATAGTAAAAATACTTCTATTAATATTATGTCTTCGGTAACAGGCTTTATGGTTAAAACATGTTTAAAAACAAATATATCCTACTAGGGGAGACCAATGCGTGCTCCGCACGCCAACCCCCAATGGAACCTTCTAAAAACAAACGTTATGTTTTATTTATAATAAAACAATTAATAGTTGTACGATTAATAATAACCTCAAAACTAAGATGATAAATAATGATAAATGCTCAAATCAAATTATTTCTTATATTTGATAACAGCAGTTAGCCTATAATAATGGTTGACAGCAAGGCTCAGTTCTACACTTTAAAACCCTAACCTAAAAGCTAGAAATACAAAAATAATTGCTTCAAATTTTGAAATCAGCTGTTAATGGAAATATTGGAACAAACAGCTATATTATTATCTGTTATTTTATTCAATTGGTTGCTATGGTAATAAATGTAAATAAGTGTTGGTTTATCATTCTAGGCCTAACTTAAGAATTTTTTCCGACTAAATTTACAAATATTGAAATAGAAAATGTTTTTTGTCGAAATGAATTGTAGCCTATGTTACTCAGGGATAGTGTAGCTTCTTATTAGTAAAACTATTTTTTTAATCGGTTCAGTAGAGCCAGAGATTACCCCCTACATACAAACAAACAAACAAACTAAACAAACTTTACCTCTTTATAATATTAGTATAAATGTATGAAAAGTTAATAGAACAGCCATACAACCTTCCAAAAATCACACTTATAATGTTTCTCTTCTATGAGTGTGTCAACGTGCATCTTTTATAGGTTAATAAGTAGCAGATTATAATTTACATTAATTAGTAGCATTTAAAAATATAATTTACATTAACTGTCATATTATTTCACAGAACAGCTGTTTTATGTTTTTAATTTATTTATTTGATACCAAATGTTTAAATGTAAACAAACCAGACGTTTTTAAATTCTCATGTATTTCTTATGGGGATTTTTCGGTTTTCGGGGACCTCAAAAACCCCTTAGTTTTTAATTTTAGAAAAAACTTATATTTTTCCCTCGTCCCTTAGATCGATACCTTTAATTTGATACCCCTCCCATCATCTTCCGATTTACCAAATTGCCACAATTTTGAATCTAAAATTTCGCTTACAGAATTATATAAGGATTATTTAGACACTTTATTGCTTTTATAAAATACTTACTCCTGTAAAGCTGAAAAATTCGTCATTGTCACAAATAAAAATGTATATATACAGTTGTAATCAATTAATTGTTGAAATGCATTGACAATATTTTATACTTCCTCCCATATAACTTATTGTGTATTATTTTTTAAGTATTAACTGATTATGCTAAAATATCCGTATTTACGTGTTTAACGTGAAAACATTCAACATTTTTGTAAGCATATATTATTAAATGTACTATTATTAAAAGTAAATATAATTTAATATTTATCTTGTAAACCAATTCAATAAAGCTTGATTTTAATACTAAAACTTATTCCTGTTTTCAATGTTAATAAAATAATATATTTAAACCAAAATCTCTAAACAATGTATGTAGTTTATAACTACTGGATATTTTTATTTTACTAAACAATAATGTTATAAGGATACAATTCAATACAAACTAAGTTTATATAACTTATTGACATTTAAATTAAACCAAAATAATTGTTTAATATAGTATTAAGGTGAAATTAAAAATAATTTTCCTATCATTGGTATTAGCACATGACTGGTATTATGTGACTTACTATAACCCACACTAAATAAAAACAAATATATAAAAGAAAAATAATATACTTTTTATTTTATATCAATTTCGAATTCTTTATTTATGTATCTTATAATAATAAAGATCATATTTTACCTTAGTTGAAATTAATTTAAAAATATATTTAATTTCTAATTTGTAATGAATACTAAAATGATGTATTTATTATAAAAATTCCATTATTTTACTCTATGTAAAATAATTAATATTATTAAATTCATATTACTAGTTTTGGTGAATCTATTTCACTATCATCAGACCCTATCAAACTGCGTTGCAATTCTTTCATACATTCCACGAGCATAAACATTTCTTTATTTGATAAAAACAACAAACATTACACAACATTATTTAAAACTTTATATAGAGATCCATATTAAAATGATAAAACCTTAATTTAAGTTAATTTCTACCTAGTAGTTTATACTAGTTTAAAAGTATTACATTTATTTGTTAAGGTTATTTTTGAACTTTGTTCGATAAAATATGCAATTTGTTTTACTGTTGTCGTTGCAATATATGTTGCATTTTACCCACCACCAAAAGCAAACTGGTATAATTTTAATAAAACATTGATTAATAAATCCACACATCAAATAATCCTTATTGTTGTAGCTTGTAGTAAATTATACAATGTTATCGTAAATGTTTTCATGTTTTACTGTTATTATATGATTGAAGACTCTGTAGTTAATTTCTCTTAGCTTGACAACCAATGTGACAAAAGTATTTATTTTAAGTGTATATTTTTTTAAGTGGTACTATATTATATATTTTTAGGGGACTTTTTTGTTTACTTGTAGAAGCATTCCCTATACCAAGAAGCCTTCGGTAAACCCAGAGATGAAGAGACTTAGAAAAAGGAAAGATACAAATTTTGAACTACATCTAATATTTGAAAAAAAATTAATCTGAAAGGGAGAAAAACGTTTTAAGCACAATTTAAAATTTTATACTTGTACATAATACTATAATTGAGTTTTCTTTCATATAAAATGTATTATATTATGATTCATAAATGCATAAGCAATACACGTTAATAATCTGAACCTTTTTTTACTTTATTTACATGTGACCTATTTATAAATGTAACCTATCAGGACATAATTTACTTTAAAAGTTATCATACAATATGTATATTCTATTTAGTATCCATTGAAATATAGAAAGGAGAAATAATAAAGTTGTATTTCTGATTTGATATGTAATCATATTACTAACAATTTGAAATCAAAGAAAGTATTATAATTATAAATTAAAGATTAAATCCATAATGGGTATTATAATTTTTAAAAGTCATTATTTTAAAAGAAATGCTTTTTTGGCTTCTAACAAATTGAATAAATATTCACTTAAGCCATATAACTTCTTTCCTAATTACGAAGCTATGCGTTGAAAAGTAACACAATTACTTTTAATTTAGCTAATTACTTACTGACGAAATCAAGCAAGTCGTTTAAAAACCCACTACGCATCAAACAAAAGCGGTGCATCAGCTAAATTAACATTTTTATTTCTCCGCTCGGTGGCCCTTAGAGAACAAGTTAATGGATATACATGTTTTAAAAACGACGAAAGCTAAACGAAAAAAGTGTGTAATGTATTCAACACAGAACTAGCCACTGAAATTATAAAAAATCTGTATTATAAAAATGTGTTGTTTAAGAAAACACTTTTGGTAAATTAATAATCATTACCTTTCCGTCGTTACAGTTATTAAATATAAACGAATAATGTTATTACGAAATAATTGAGGAGACAAATACATATTAATTGTTTACATAGATGTATTTATGTAAACTTATTTTTTTTAACCGTTAACAATGAATGACTAAGTAGAAAGGAATTTTTGTATAATTAAATTGTTATTGATTTATACCACAAACGAAAGGTACTTGACCCGACTGCAATAAAAAACGCAAAACAAATTATCTTTAAATTCAAAATAAAATAGTGAAAAGCTCACATATTATGGCATATATATTACTTGGTCAAGAAGCAAAACTTAGTTTAGTTGATTATATTATTGGTCTATTCCCATTTTTTACTTTCTCCACCCTATACGTAGTATATGGAGAAAGTATTGTTTTCGTAAAAATGTTCGAATTTGAATTTTCAGTTGAATTATCTGTTTTGGTGCTCCCAGAACCCCAAAAAATGGTTTAATGCAATTATCTGTGTTGGTGCTCCCTGAACCCAAAAATATTTTTAGTGCAATTTTTTGTTTTGGTGCTCCCTGAACCCAAAAAAGTGTTTTTAGAGTGGTGTCTGTCTGTCAGTCTGTCAGTATGTATACACGACCAGAGAGGACACTATTGGTCCGATTTTTATGAAATTTGGTATGTAGGTACTAAACCCTAATATCTCCAGGCGTTTTTTTCATTTTTTGGAATTTTTAATTTTTAAGGGTAATTTACCCCTAAAAACCCATAAAAAACGACAAAAATTAAAATTTCTCAAAAACGGCTCTAACGATTTTGATCAAATTTTCAGTATTTATAGTGCTTAAGATGCCAAACAAAATGACACCACCCGCTTTTATCAAAACTTCGGCGTTTTATAATTATGGGGAAATGTTTAAAAATAAACAAGTTTATGTTGTCAATCTAGCATCGCGGCGGCGGCCGCACGGGGTAGCACCATGGTAGCGATCACGGCCAGTAATTCAAAGGTCGCGCGATCAAATCCCGCCTAGGACAATAACTTTTTTATACGATTGACGTAGGTAAAATATTATTTTTTTGTTTTATTCTAAAAAGTAATAAATAAAATGATTGAAAACAATATTATTTTGACTACAGTAAGTTGGGAGAAAGTTTGTGTCAGTTAACTGATACCGTTTATTATTTATCAAATGCATATTCGTTTTTAATATGCTATTTTTCTGTGTTAAGCTGTCTATTAAACTTAATACCATAATTTGAGAACTATGCCAATCTTCAAATAATATTGTTCAACATTATTAAATATTGTGTTTTTTTTATTAGTCATTATAAATTAAACAAGTCAAATTTGAAATCTAAAGCTAAAAAAAAATTACGATTTTAATACTAATCAAACGATTTTTGTTTTGCTTATAAATATTTCTACAGATTGTAAACCAAAACCTGATTTTTGATAAATTATATAAATTATACGAAACCTTCTAGAACTTAAGAAAACCTTTCGATTTAATTATTCTAGTTGTTTAGTATTGAGGTCTCTTATGTCCTTCGATTAGCACATCAAACAAAAAGCTGTACATTAGCATAATTAACTATTTGATGATCACTGTGTTAGGAACATCTTTGAGGACACATGTTTATTGAGTACCTTTCGTTTTAATTATTGTATGTAGTTGTGCAGTGTTGAAGTCTCTTATGTCCTTCGATTAGCACATCAAACAAAAAGCTGTACATTAGCATAATTAACTATTTGATGATCACTGTGTTAAGAACATCTTTGAGGACACATGTTTATTAAGAGTACCTTTCGTTTTAAACTCAACAAATGATTTTCCAGCTTCTATTTTACCTGAGGGCCTAGCATGGTAAAGGAAAAAATATCTTTTTGACAAAATCAGAAACTACTGTTCCGAAGCCGACCAGAATTTGTTGTGTCCTGATCAGGGGCCTAAACCCAGGACCCTGGATCCTATTGAAGAAGAGCATGACGAGGATGACCTCCTGACACAGACTACTCCAAAACCAAACAAGAAAAGGCAGAAACCACCCCCTAAAAAAACAGGAAAAAATTAACCGAGCACGAGCAAAAGTAAAAACACTAAACGATAAAAACTTGTGTATGTAATAAACTTTTAGGTACGTACCTATGTAAAACAACACATAGGTAGTAATTTCTTTACATAATATAAGTAATAATTCTTTAGGCATTTCATCAGCTTTTCTATAAAATTAATAGTAAGAAATGTATTTTTTTGTTTTATACATTTTTAAGGTTTTGAGAAAAGGGACCTTATGATATACCATGCAAATTTGCATTAGTATCATAAGGTCCCTTTTGTTTATCGTGCAGGGGTTTGCAATTTTCCATATTAAAACTTATTCCAATAAGAAAAATTATTTATAACGTATGTTTTGTAATACAAAAACATATGTACTACCTAAAAAAAAAACAAAAACAGAAAATCAATATTTTAGACATGCATTCACTAAAACTGCTGTACTGAAATTTTTACGCATGTATCAAAAGGTTCCTTATCCTATGACCCATCACAATAATTATTGATAACTGGTGAGAGGAAGGGGAGGGGTACAAAATATGTGACTTTCTTTTTTTAATAAATATCTCATTAAATATGCGTTCTATCCAAAAAGTATAAATTATCAAAAGTAAATACAATTACATTATCAACAAAAATGAATCTTATATTTTTTTCAGTAGAGCAGTAGTTTACGAGATATTCCCGTTCTAAATTTTAAAAGTTCAGTGGAAGTTATATTTTAACTGAATATGGATTAATTATATTAGTTTATTTACATTGAATATAATTTCTTTTTAATAATTAATTGTATTTAGTGATTATATGCTTATATTAATGTATTTATGGTATATATATATTTATTATAATATGTAATTGTATAAATATATGGATATACCAAAACAACTGTGCAACTCATACCATAGTAGTTTTCCTTAATATAGTTTCTTTAAGTCTTGTGCTTATAAAGTGTACCTTTGGCCACAAAACCTTGTGTAATAAAACCGTGATCTACAAACAAGACTTGAGTTTGAAGGTCAAATTGGTCAGCAGTTGATAGTTTTTACAGAGCACTTTTCTTTGTTTTACGCATCCCACTATCATTAAAAAGGGAAAAAGGGTATAAAGCCAATTTATATTGTAGGTACTCAATCGAATCATCATCACTGGGTTTCCACATAGAAATCCGTTGGAAATAACTAGAGGGTCTATAGGGATGGTTTCTTCATGGAACCGGATTAACCCTAGGGTTAGATTATTTCATGGAGGACCAAGGGAGGGGCCTCAGAGGCCCATATTTAAAATACCACATTAAACTGAATACAAACTTTATTTTCCAGTTAGTATACGCTTCACACTATTAAATAATAAGCAATAAAGCTAAATCAAAACATAAAACACAGATATTAGTTTTTTCATAGCTTACGCTAACATGATAATCTTAAATCATAAATTTGAGTTTACTCAGAATCACTACTTAATGCCTCTTCACATCTTTTACACACTATTTTATTCATGCTGTGTTGTCCACAGACATTTCTGTGACACTTGGAGCAGTATACTTTTGATTTTCCTAGTTTTTCGTACTTCATTTGTTTTGATGGCGCCTCACGAACACAAATATGGCATCTTCCTCGTTTCATTTCATGAGTAATCGATACAGGTACATGAGCTGGTCGGTACTCTAGCTTCTTTTCAAGAACCGATTCCGTGGCACTAACTATGTATTGCTTAGGCCAGTGATGTTATTACCTCCTTTTTTTCTACTTGAGGTTTCATTAGTTCAAGTGCAAGTTGTCGTAGAAACAGAAGTCTTCGATTGTTTTCATTATTTTTTCACTGTGGATAGTTTCTAAATATAAAGGTGAATGAATTTATGCACACAATGACAATTATTGTAAAAAATACAGTTACAGGCCACCTTCTGGTGCCTCTTTTGACAGAGTAGTTACGTTTCATTTGGTCGACAGAATCAACGCCTACTTTTGTACTATTGTAATAAAGCACAACATTAGGCTTGTTTTTCTCACTGTCACTTACTTTATCATCCTCATGTTGAGTCGACAACATAATAAGATTACGCTTAGGTTTTCCTTTGACAATATAAGATACTAGTGTTACTGGTGGCTAAGCTGAACGACTATCTGTAAATTCAAACATAGGCGAATGAAGAGGTCTATTAGCTACATCTTTCAAAACATCATGGATTTTGTTTCTATTTGTCTGCATAGTACCAACAAGAGTTAGTTTGAAGTCGTTGTATAGAGTTTCAGCAAGGTCTACAGATGTATAAAACCTGTCAGTGGTAACATTTCTACCAGAATTGGTAATAGGTGCAACTAGACGGCAGACAAGTGCTTTAGGACCTTTCTAAATATCAGTTCTCCCACTATATACTTCCATGTTCAACACATACCTGCTTTCAGCATCACAAAGCATACGAATTAAAATCCCATATTTGCCTGGCTTTTCTTTCATAAAAATCTTGAAAGAACATCGACCCCGAAACAAAGAAAGCATTTCACCTATATTTGAGTTTGCTCCAGCCGAAAAGAAGTTGTGAAACAAAGAGTTGATTTCATAAAAAAAAATTCTATAATTGGGGCAAACTTATCCATAGCTCTTCCTCTACACGGGTGTTTTTATTGTCAAATCGCAATATTTCACTAATCTCTCTAAATCTATTTCGACCCATGACTGCAGTATAAACTGGTCGCCCATATAACGTTGACCATAATTCCATGGTAATCAACTTTTCTGTTTTTGTTTGCCCCCATTAGTATAAGTAGTCCAATTTAGGCTAACATTTCAGTGCTATCAATATTTTCAATTCCCTTTCTGACCGCTCTATTTGAGTGTGTAAAAATACTTCTTACAATTTGTGGATTAACAAATTTGGAGAAAATATCCTTAGCACTATTACCCCTAACGTCTAGTTTTACACCTGGCTTTTCACAAACAATATTTTGGGTTCGCCTTCGGTGAAAGCGTAGTGGATAGCTTACATATTCTCTTGAATCTTTACCTTTACATGAATAGGTATTACCTATTGAATGAGTGACAGTCCTAGCTGGAAAAGAACCAGTTCCCTCTCTATCCTCACATTCATTGATTTCACTAATTTTTTACAAACTCAAATCAAAAACATTATCATCTGTGTCACTTACATCTTCTTCAATTTAAAAAAATAAACCTTCTAAATCGGATTCTTCATCAAAAATACGATGTATTTCACTTTCATGTTCTCTCAAATTATCCATTTTTGACTAGTAATGAAATAAAAACCATTATAACTCAAATAAAATCACTGGAATAAACTGTCAAAACAAACAAGTCAGCAGATACTAATACTAAATATTCATACACACCACAATACAGTAACTAACTTTATTGATATATAAAAATAAAATATTACTTTTAAAACCCATCTTTAGCTACAGTTTACTGATATATCAACCACAAACTAAGTAGGCCTATGTAACTCACCACTAACTCTATTCTAAAACAAAACAGTTGACAAAGCAAACAATGTATATTTCATCACCAATGTTACCAACAGTTTGTTTTTTTTTTTTTTTTTTTTTTTTTTGGTGTTTAACGTTCTACTGTTTTGCACTTAAGGCTAATGAAGACGGGACCTACAGTTTTACGTGGAATCCGAACCACAGCCAACGATGTCTGTTAAGAAACCATTTAGAAAATTATTCGGGGTCAATGGGAATTGAACCCGGAACCTTTCCATTGATGGTTGCCATGACGATTGATAAAGCAATGACGCTTTAACAACCACGGCCACCGCGGCTCCTAACCAACAGTTGGTAAAATATAACATAAAATATTGTCAGGGACTATAACAAATGCTTTTAGATAGCTTTTATTTGAAAACTATTATGATTACGCTTAAAAATGTATGAAACCGTAATCAGAAAAAAATCTGGAGCAGGTTTCAGGAAGTACCAAGGGGAAGGCCTGTCTGACCCTTACTGGTTTTTCATGATTTAAAATAACAAAACAAGTAAAATATTAAATTTGTTTATCAAAGCCTCAAGATTATCAACAAATAGAATATCAATTTTTTCAAATTTGTTAAACTATTTATAATACAAAAAATAAATAAATGCAAAATAGTTATATATGGGCCTGGCAGCCCCCCCCCTTGTCCTACTAGGGTTATACTGTTTATATTGATGAATGGAAATGCTTTATGTTGGCGTGATAGTTTACATTGACAAGTACTTTCCAAAAATCTTAATCATGGGTTCCTTTCCAATTTGATAAGTCTTGAAGCAGTCCCAACAACCCCAGAAGCAATTGATATAACATCAGCGATCAGAGAAAAGGATTTGGGGGTGATCTTCAGGCCAAATGAAAAGTTTGGATTTGTATGCAGCATCCCCATCCATTCCCACCCAACCAATACGCTTACCATAGCTGGCAGAAGTGATAGACCTCTGCATCCGCCTTCCTATTCATAATTATAATATTTTATTTTGTATATTATATCTGCCTTGCTCATAGCTGGTACCTACCAGTTTTAATCATATACCATAATAATAATGGTCTTGATAATCTTCAGCCATTTATCTCGAAATAATAGCTCTACTTGTTATAATAAATTTATATCTAACGAAAATAAAATTATTATTATTATAACTGTATACAATTACTTACTAATTATTACCAATCCAGTTACAGTTGTTTGAGGAGCTTATTTGACATCCATTTTAATTATAAAATTTGTGAGCGTGAATATCTCATACACTACTGGCGCTATTGTAAGAATTTTATTTGTGGATAGCTTATTTTTCTTTTAAATTTTTTACAATTTACTCTTTTTTTTTAGAACCCTTATGTTCGGAGATATTTAGGACAAACCAAGAAATGTAACACATTTTGTCCCCCATCCGCCCGCTCACAAACCTATCGATCAGGACTTTTGAAAAGTTTATTATTAGACCTTCCTAATCAAGAATACAAAGTTTAAAAACTTTGGATTTCAAACCGTCTAACGCCTAAAATGGGTCTAATTTGACTTTACTAAATAATAAATTGTGGCTTGTATTTTATTTATGCTATTTTTAAAGCTAGTTCTTAAGTTTCCATGATTTTACTTTTCATTAATTGAAATTATTTGCATTATAAATTTCCAAGTTTATGTGTTTTCTTGTTAAAAATGTGCAAATATTTTCGGTAGCAAATGTTTTCAACAAATTTGTTAGTTATAATGTTAACATTGCTTGATAGTTAACCTTAAATAGTACTTTGCAACACTATAAAATATATATATATAGATTACCCAACGACATGTTGCATCCACTGATTCAGGTGTGTTATTTTTGGAGCCGTAGTTAAGACCCGCATCTGGTATTATTTGTGGTAACTGAGGTGTAATTAATTATCCGTTAAACAATGCTTATGGGCTGACTTTTGTTTATGTCAATCTTTTTTTATCTCAACAGCTATCTTATCGATTTACCTAACACCCCAAACATAATAAATATAAGTTGTACTTTTGCTAATACCTTACTCAGAGTGATAATTCAAGATGCAATACATTGAATGTAATAAAAATTATTATTTTAATTTTTTCTTGAATCGATCGTAGGCAAAACACATAACACTAATATTAATAATCGAATACTAGTTTTCTTTATAAGATTTGTATGTAAACTTATTTGCAAAACAAATGGTTTCAAATAATTAAATATTTAGTTTTTTTTGCTGTATAAATAAAAGTAGGCTAACTATTTTGAAGCACTAACTTTTTGTACCTAATTCAGAACATATAAAGAAATAATTTTAAGCATCAGACCTTTTTTAATATAGGTAAGCCTATTTGCTGCAATTTCGTTTATAGTGTGTTTCTATAAGCTCATTGATAACATTTAGCTAACCAGACCTTCTTTTCAAAGAAAGGTAAATAACTTAGCATACAGATATATATTTGTGCTTATTTACTGTTATTAGTATAAGCTTTTATAGGTTTAAAAAAAGTACTTATACAAAATTCTAGTCATGGAAAATGTATGCGCATCCTTCACCGAGGTACACTAAGCACAACTATTCGTATTAGTTTTCCAAACAATAATAATTGTAAATAGTGTTTTTAAATATTTTTCCGAAAGAATCGGTTTGCGATTCTTTAGGAAAAGATTTACAATCAGCCAATCACATTAAACAAGAATCTACTCTTACGGTCACCATTATATTATTAAAGATTGTGTTTTCACGTTCTCATTTTCTGTTGTTTCAATTTTAATTTGTGTTTTTAATAATTAATAATTTTTTTGTTATTATGATGTTTACATTATATTTCAAGCTATTAAAATAATTATTATAACAATATAATTATTTATTTTTACCAAAAATCATAGGTAATTATACTGTAACTTGTTATGTGTTAACAAGATATATTTTACTGTCACAGATTCACTTATTTTAATTATAGTATAGTTTCATTTTCACAAATATGATTTCCCTTAGTTTGTTCAGAAGTTAAGAGTATTCTATTTCTTTGTTAGTATATATCGGACCGTTTAGCTTTTATGAACCAACCGATGATTATTTTCGCTAGTTGAAATTATGAAGAGGTTTAAATAAAATAAATGCCTTTACTCTTCTGTAATCACAAGTGAATTTACACAAATCATTTGAATATTATTGCATATGACTGCAAGACATAATTTTATTGAATTATGGCTGATATTAGTGTGTTTGACAATGTATAGGATATTATTGAATTTGGAGTTTAAATTTAAATAATGTTCTACTGTACATCCTTTTGTTTTTCATTTTTGTACTTAATGTTTGAAACTTATCTTACAGTTATGCTTTACGTGTGCCTCATGTCACTTCTTTTAAAACGGAAATTAAAGTTTCAAAGTACTAAAAAAGCTAGAATTTGTTTACATATCCATCAAAAATGACAATAATTACTTTTGCTAAAGTGTTCCCCGCGGTACCACATTTAAGGTCTGTCTAAAGTCACCAGCCAGAGGCAAAGCCATTACATGTATGCAACTCTTCTGTGTCATTGTGTCCTGGAGTGTAATGTTCAATTCGGCTTAAACTCCCGTTAGGCCTATATTTCTCGACATCCATTCGCTGTTTGATTCCACGTTGTATTTCCCGATTCCAATATTTATTTTCAAATAATTGTTCTTAGAAATCTTCCCAACATTGTAAGTCGCCCTTTATTAAGCTGAACCATCTAGCAGCGTGACCTTCTAGACATGCTTCCAGATTATCGATAAGGCTACTAGTCGGATCTACGCCCTGGTTTAAGACCATTCTCCTCTCGTGGAATTTTTTAAATTTTCTGTAAAGATTCAGTCGGATTGCGTTCTCTACCATGAAATTTAGGGATGCTATTATCTGTTGCGAAGTCCATCTGTCTTCCACACGTTACGTGTATTGTCTTCTGAAATGGTATTTGGTTTTCTTTGACTTCCTTTTCTAAATTTTCAACTCGCTCACGTTGGTCAGAGGAAAGTATACCCAAGGTGTAGGCTATGTTCGGTTTTAACTTTCTGACTTCGATTACTCTCTTCGATTATTATCGTTTTAATTGAAGTACATTCCTCTTCGATTAATGCCTTATATTCATTTCTCGTCTGATTATGTACTTCAGAAACGTGTTTCTTTAGGCATTATTTTGGGTTTCCATCTGTAAAGAAATCTCTTCCCTGGTTCGTTAATTTGTGGCGGACAATTATTCGTCTCTAATTGCGCTGTGTTGCGTTCGTACCTCTTCTAGCAAAGTTTCTTGGAAAATTTTATTTTTATTTTCCATTTGTCGCATTTGATTTTGAACATCCATTCTAACAGAATCGATTATATGTTGGGTATGGTTTTGTAATTATTGTTCCTCGTTATTTTTAAAACACTGGTCGAGTTTATGAAATTGTTGATCAGTGTTTTGAAAACGTTGGTGGAGTTTTTGAAATTGTTGGTTGATTTGACCCAACAAGTATTCAAGAGAAAGTGGTGAAGTTTTATCGGCAGACGTCATCTAGTCGCTGGTGGAGATAAGATTTTGTGGCTCAAGACTTGCCCTTGTTTCTAAAGAATCCGGCTCATTCTCACCTATAAAATTGTCACCTAAACAAATTTCCATTTCCCTTAACCCTAAAACCGGCAGCTTTAACGAAAATGGATTTTTTGGCGTGTGCAAGCATTTATTCCAAAATTCGCCAAAAATAGTAAATTAACCATAATCCAAAAGTGTTCCATAGCTTTTTTGTAGAGAAAGGTTCAAACCATTTGTATATGCCAGTAAAAAAATTATAGATGTAAAATTTAGAAAGTTATTAGCTCAAGAAACAAAAAATGTTCAGTTACGAAAAATAAAAGTTCAACTTTAAGTCTACATAAAAAGTAGTAAACATTTTTTGTAATTTTTTCCATAAATGTAAAAACGTTTTATAATTTAGTTCTAAATAGAACTGTATAAAAACATTTAACATTTCCAAATTTCTTATTTTGAAAACACGAGATTTTATGTTCTTACTACAAGTCTGCTATCAAAAGTATGCCAAGTTAGAAACGTAATTTACTAATATATGCTGTGCCCAAAAATAAAATATTATTATAGCAAAGTGTAGAGAATAAATCAAAGAACTGAACTGTATACTTGTAAATTATCTTTTCATAAAAGTGTTTGACTTAGAATTATTTGAATAAAAAAAGTTAGAAAAATATAGTAAACTCTCGTCTGTACAAGATGCGTGCGCATACTCCCATGTCTGGCGATGTTGTAAAAGTCCGTTACGCTTTAGATTTGAACGTTAGATGAGACCGTATTAGCAGTCACTTTCCCACGGTCCTACACAATAAACTGTTCAAATATAGCATATTTGGTTTACAGGGGAAGTTAGATTGAAGAATTATCTTTACAAAGATACCAAAATATCTATAAAAAACGATTGAGGTCATACAGATATCACGTGAAATAAATAACGCCGTTTATTGGTTGGAAAACTGACCAATTGCAAGGGTCTACAAAACCCCTTCTAACTTCAAAACTATTGGTCCGATTTTTGATTGGATGAAAGTTTTGGATAGGGGAAATTGTGATGAATCCATCGATACATAGATTTAACTAAGACAACCTACTGGGCGGGTTTTAGAGACAAAAGTTGAGTAATTTCATTATGTTTTGTATGAATTTTCGGGCGCCGATTGATTTGTAGAAAATTAATAAACTGAAACGATGATTACGTAAGTAAATAATATACGTTTTAGAAAGAAATTGTAAATACAAAAAAATAAAGTTTGAAATATTACCTTTCCAATGGTGTTTGTCTTTTTGAGATTGGGAGATTTTTAGTGGGTCAAATATTCAATACAATCACGCGTTACAAATGTGTTGTCATGATCGCACGTTTCGTTCTAGGGTTAAAGACCGTTCCCCTATTAGCACGTCTTCTGACCGGCGGTAGTTTATTTCAGGAGTCCGCGACCCTTCCATCGTTTCGCCCTCGATGATCCTATTGTATTCCGCGTCCACGTCTTCTGTTCGGCGTAACGAATAAAAGTCATGCAAGCCTTGTGACCCACGAGCTCTCTGAATTGTAGTGACTTTTGTTCTCAAATTGTAGTTTGACTCTTTTTCCATTTCAATTTATAATAATGGTTTAAATTAATTTATTTTACAATATATATTTATTACTATTATATTTACTTATAATTAAAATAAGGAGTTATTTAAGGTTGACTTGGGAAAAGCCGTCACGTTGGGTGCCAAATTACTACACCACACTATATATTTATATAGTAATTTAATTTATTTTATTATTTTTTTTCTATTAAGCCTGCACGTTGGGGTGCCAAGTTACAATAAAAAATGTATTTGTTATAATAAAAGTTATCTATAGAAAGTTTCACTTGTGAAGTTAGATTATCAAAATATAAGCGTATCACAATAATAAAATTACAGTATTTAATATAGGCCCTAGGCTTTATCTAACTTGTATCTGGTAAAATAATTAACAACACAAATAACAATGAAGAAATCTGGGTTCTTTAATGGCAGGAAAAGAAATATTCAATATCAATAAAATAATTTTGACATAAAATATATATCACAAATGATTTATGATTAAAAAATTGTCATTATTGTTCATCAATTAATTATCAGTAAACTTATCTCGGGGTAGGTTGGTGACGTCTTTTCCCAAGCTTAATTTAGTATTAACAAGAAAGACATATTAGAAATATATGTACAGACCTTTAAGAACCAATAGGTGAATGAAAGGATAATAAAATTGTTATGAAAGGTTAATTTTGGTAGAATGTAGTATGGTTGAATACGATTACATCGTAAAGATATTACGTCTGTCAAATACTCTGTATTACCGACCAGCAATACAAGTGCTTAGTAGTTCCTTTTTATCCCGCAAGGTGACACCACTCAACAGCACCCACCAGCTGTTGGCAGACATGCGCCTTGGACCAACTTTAGACACGGTATGCATTTCAGTTGAAGTAGCCATTTTATTCCTTTGTCGTTCTGAGAAGCAACGCCATGCGTTTCGCTTGTAATGCCGTTCAAAAACTTTAACCGTTCGGTAGTTAAATTGTAAAATGTTATAGTCGTGTGTTTATTGAACGACACTTCAGTGCGCTATTAAATAACATGCTTTATTTTTAAAGCCTTTTCAACAAAACACCAGCTATGTCATAAGCAATTACCAAATCAAAATGTCTTAGCGTGTTCATTTTTGCTTATTAAACATTAGCCTTATAATTTATTGCCAAGTTTATATTTAATATTATAAATAATAATATTTCAAAATTATTAAGTGTATTTTTGATATTTATCTAATTCAATGTTTGATTCTTTGAGTACAATTAGTGTAACTTTTGCCTAAATTCAAACCTAAGTCTAGGTTAAAGCAAATTGTGTAACCATATTGTTATAACTTTAAAGTCATAAAGTAAAGTTGTGTAACTTTATTATCTTATGGTCATTCCATTTTTAAGAAAGTCTGAAACATATGAACATATGAACATATTCACATGTGTTTGCATTTTACATGTGGTAACAGTTAAAGTTTAACATGACAAATGGTAACAGTTTAACTAATGTTAAATCTTGAATTACCAATTAATAAAGTTATTCTCAACCTAGCCTGTTAAACACTTATCAAAATAATATAAAGGCAAACTCTTTAAGCCTAAAGTCTGTTCATAATGTTTTTGGTTTTAAAACCTACCATAATTGCTAAAACCATGTTCTTTTGTTTTACATGCAGTGTATAACTGGTTCAAGATGGAGGGTTAAATATGTTCTTCTGCAATTAAAAAAAAAAAAAAATTACCTTCAGACCACCGATACAACTCTTTCTGCTTAATTTCGCCGACAGTACCTAATACTTTAATGTAGTTACACACAATTTTCTATCTATTAGTTCAAAACATAGCTATGAACTAAACAATAAACTTGTAATTAAATCTGCAGTCAACATTAATCATAAATGTTATAAGGTTGGCCAACAAAATAAATGTTACCTATTAACAAATCCATGGTACAATGTATCTAATTTTGTGATTTTGTATAATTAATAGAATTGTATAAATTTGTATTTATTATTAATATGGAGGGTTTTTCAACTTTTATTTTTTGGGGGAGGGATCTTTTAAACTTAACAAAAATTAATATTGTAAAGCTAAACTTTTCTTAAATTCTTTTTTTGTAATTAAGGGCGTATAAATTTTAACTTTTGTTATTAAGGGCATGTCTTTTCTTTTTTTAAATATATTTAAAATATATTTTTCTCTTGGCTTTGGTTAATAAATCAAAATATAATCTAACTTCTTCTTTATTGAGTTGACCTTAATATATCTGAATAATATTTGTGAGTGATCGGCTAAGACATTTCTTCAGTTTGGCGAGTATTATTTTTTTAAGGTAAGTCTTTTGAACAAGTCCACTGTCCAGTCTATGTGGTCCAGTATAGCTTCCATACATTTAATTGTCTTTATCCAAGACTGGTACAAAGAACACTGAGTTCATAGTTCTGATTATATTTAAAATTGCTTGTGTGAAATAATGTTCATTAGATTATAGTTTTATAAAATAATAGTCTGTGGTTTCACCACTAATATATGAAAGAATCACAATTTAACCTAGGTATGAACGGAAAGGTCTCACCAAATGTTGTTACTTCTTTCTTAACGTTTTACTTGGATTTTCAGCTATATTTGATATAATCTGGACTTGAGGTTCTTCTCTCGGTTATATTGGATGTCTTCAATAGATATGTTCAATTCGAAAAATGTTCAATTACTAAAATGCGTAGCACAGACCAATTTGGGGACAGCTTGCTTTGGAAGTTTTCACAAGAATAAAAATGATTTAACTGTTGTTACATTTCGGAACTTTAGCGCACTTGCCTACTATATCTACACTTTAGGGTAGTGGAGTTTGTGAGTGTTATGAAGTAATTAGTTCAAATTTTGTTTCTTAATTTGTATTAAATTATTTATTTAAAAGTGACATCGTTAAAAGAATGGGTAATAGTTATTTTATAATAGGAAATAGTAGATACATTAAATAAAATACTTAAATAACTCCATATTACTGGTACCTCTTTTATAATTTAGTTTTTTATGTTCAGAACCTAATGAAACTAAAGCATCTGATGTAAATTCGCGATCCAAGTTCTTCCGTCGTGGGCGTGGCTACCCAAAGAAGATGTCTTCGGCAGTACGTTGTAAATGATTTTTTAAGTTGGTTTTCCGATTATCCCGTTCTAACGGTGTATATTTGATAATTTCGTCAAAGACTTTTTGTGTGTAAAAAGGTTCATTCTGTTTATAGACTATGTCGTTTTTTCTTCAGAGTTTATGGTTTTCATGTAAATTGAATTTTCATGACGGTTTCCGCTTTAAACTTGTTATTCGTTAGGCGAAGGTCTTGACTTTCAAATAGAGATATTTAATGAATAATTTAATATTAGGTTAAGGTATTAATTTTCTTAGATTGGTATAATAATTTTGCGTGATTTGATATGGGAATTGCATGACGAAAATATCAGGAAGTAATTTTAATTGGTTTATTTCAGTTTCGAAAACCAGGTTAATTAACAATTTGCATATTTTTTCTGGAAGTTCGCAAATTCTCCACTAGGTGCCGTTAGGCTACACAAATCTAATGAATGGCATCTGTCCTCTGGATGTTTTTAATAGAACTCTCGATATTCATACATTGAATTTTTAATATATATTTTGAATTGTTATAGTTACTTACTACGAAACACAACGTTTTTTATGAAATACATGTTATATTTCTCATAGACACATAATAATTATAGTTATATTCAACCATTAGGTTCATACAATATTAATATTAATATATTACTACCACAAAAAAACTATGATAATAATTTTAAACATCACTCTTCTGATCGGTCATTAGTAAGGACTATCTCCCGAGCATAAATTAATCAATAATTGCTCTCAACTCTTGCTTCAACATTGACGGAAAATTTTAATTAAGGGTCGGCTCTAGCTGTCGGCCATGTTGGATTGACTTTCCAT
>JAGFPH010001143.1:110017-174607 GCA_018207615.1 Philaenus spumarius
ATGGAAAGTCAATCCAACATGGCCGACAGCTAGAGCCGACCCTTAATATATTTGTTATAATCTTCAATCTATCTTTATCTGTACGAAAATATTTATTACCAATCACTTACTTATCATGGTTCTCCAAATCCACCGAAGGGAATTACAATGCAACTTGGAACACAGCTTCTTATAATGTTAGAGACTCTTGCTAAGAAACGTTTTTTCTAAAGATCATCCTCTAAGGTCGTTAAAAATAGGAAAATATTAAAATGTGGAGATAATGCCACATGTAAATTGAAGAATTGTATTCTAAAATATAAATTAAATGGAGTCAACCTGGTATTTTCTTACAAAATTATCTGAAAAACAATAACATAATGTTTCACATTTACATCTCATTTAAAAAATTTCATAGTTTATTAGCTCATTATATTTGTTTAAAGAAGATATAACACACTGCGATCAGTCATCTCATTGCCACATCTTACAATTAGAACATATATGTTGCTTTTCCTAGGCAGCTGTGATTATAAGTTGTTGAAATTTATTATAAGTGTTGGGCTTAAAATTGTCATCTTGACATTGTTGCTGCACTGAAATTTTTGGTTTCCTATAACAGAATATTGGCAAATTCTACCTAATAGATATACCCATTTCTCGTTACAAATGATTGACGTTAATTTGTTATGTTTATAATGATGAAATTACTTCCAAGAGAATCTTTTAAAAATGTAATAAAATAATAATTAATTTAACGTTTTATAGCATAAGGAAATAAAACATTATCATGGAAAAATTTTATGTTATGGTTTTAAAATTTTAATAATGTTCGTTTCGAAGTTAAAAGTTGAATAGGGTATATAGTGATATGGATTCTATATGTCTGCTATAATTAATTAGACTCCGTTAACACTAGTTCCAATAAATATAAATTTTGTTTATTTAAAATTCTATTGTTCTAATAACAGTAATGGTTGAAGTGAATTTATTCAGATATGGTTTCGGGGAACAAGAATCTGCAATGCAGGAGAGAGATATCAAAGTAAATAGAAGTTAAAACATAATAGGCAATTATTTAAAGGTAATATAATAACTTATCCTTTGTTTATTATAAACTTAAATTTTGCACATAATAAGCATGGATAGTTATACAATAATATCGATCTTACAGTAATATTTTCTCATGAAATAATTATGCATCCATATATATAAAAAAAAAAACAATGAAAGTAAAAAATATAAATAAATAATAGAATGTTTTAAGAAATTTATTTTTCATTGTTTGTAAATAAAAAGTCAATGAATTGTATAACCGTGTTTATTAATAATCTATATATATATAAAGCTGAAATACCACTAACACACTCCACTAATCACAGTATTAAAAAAACCATACCTCCTAGGAATGTGAAATTTGGTACACATATTGTTCATCCAAGTTGCATAGGCCCTAGAGGCGCATTAAGAAAGGATTTTGAAATATTTCGCGTTTAAGGGTTGAAACAATTTATAAAACCATAAATACTGTTTGTTTTATATCTCAAAACCATATAGCCTAGGAATGTGGAACTTGGTACATATATATTGTTCATAAGCCTTAGATTTGCAACAAGAAAAAAATTTAAAATATTTAGTGTTTAAGGGTTGAAACAACCCCTAAAACCATAAATATTGTTTGTTTTATATCTCAAAAACCATATGGCCTAGGAACGTCGAATTCGGTACAAATATTGCTCGTAGGCCTTAGATTTGCACTAAGAAAACAATTTGAAAAATTTCGCCTTAAATGGTTGAAACAACCCCTAAAACTATAAATATTGTTTGTTTTATATATCAAAAACCATACGGCCTATTCACGTGGAATTTGGTACTCTTTGATCATAGGCCATAGAAGTGTACTAAGAAAGAATTTTGAAATATTTCGCGTTTAAGGGTTGAAACGACCCGTACAAAACCATACATATTGGTTGTTTTATATCTCAAAAACCATATGGCCTAGGAACGTGGAATTTGGTACACATATTGCTCACAGAAACTAGAGGCGCACTAAGAAAGGATTTTAAAATATGTGGCCTTAAAGGGTTTAAAGCAACACCTAAAACTATACATATTATTTATTTACTTTCCTTAGAAAGCTGAACTTTTGTACATTTATTTCTTAAAATCACATAAAAAAGTAAACCTGTTTTAATTTTGGTCACGTCCTGCTAAGGGGTGGAAATGTAGTAACAACCCCTAAAACGCTTAATATTATTTTGTATACTTTCCTGAAAGTTAGAGCTGAAATTTTGTACATTAATTTCTTACAAGATGCATATAAAATAAACCAGTTTTACACTTTGTAACGTTCTTCTAAGGGATTGAAAAGTAGTAACAACCCCTAAAACTATAAATATTAATTGAATAAAATTGAGGAACGTGAAATTTGGTACACATATGCTCATAGGCACTAGAGACGCACTAAGAAATAATTTTAAAATATTTGGCCTTTAAGAGTTGAAGCAACCCCTAAAAAAATAAATGTTGTTTGTTATACTTCCTTAAAGCTAGAAATCTGAAATTTTGTACATTTATTTCTTGAGAAAACACATATAAAGTAGGCCTAAACCAGTTTTACATTTTGTTACGAACTGCTAAGGGTTGAAAATGTGATAACAACCCCTAAAAGCTGTAAATATTAGTTGGTTTTCTTTCCTTAAAGCTAGAGATCTGAAATTTGGCATTAATTAATTTTAAGGAAATTTATTTCAATACATAAAGCTGTTTAAATCTATCTTGATCTATACATGCGCAAGTTAAAGTCGTATACGTTTGATCTGCAACATTCAGCTAAGACTGTGATTTAACAGTATGTAGATTTATCAGTTGAAAAAGAAGACGCTCTTCACTATGAATTCTTTATTTTTAATTGATTTAAATTATTCAGCATACATACCTTGACGAAGACAATTGACGGGGAGCCAATGAACAAAACATACCGAACTAATTGAAAATACATATAATAATTCACTTTCGTAAAATAAAAGATAAAAGAAAATGAGGGAGAAATATTACAAGTAAAGTATGTAACATAGTGATGCAAAAAAATTCCCCGTGGCGAAGCACGGGTATTCAGCTAGTACATTATATAAAGTAAGTCTTAAGTACATCGTTAGACCAAACATAAAAATCTGTTCATAGATATTAATAATTTAAGGAGAATTAATGATTAATTAATTAACTCCGAGCGCAATTATTAAGAAAGATATTATACATAAATAAGAACCTTTGTTACAAAATACATTATTACTTAGTACGTTTTGTGATAAAATACAAGCTTATAGTTCTAATCACAGTTCCTATTATTAAATAATATATTATATTTAATACAGGAGCTCAATATGTAAGCAATATCAAGGAGCTTTTATCTGAGTTAAATACCAAGCCTTGTATTTTAATTACATTTAAGGAAACAATGGAAGTGAAATGTTTTGTTCTCTTCGTAGAATGCTTTGTTAAGGTTCAATGCAATACTCTATTCTTTGAAAACACCCAATTTAATGGGGTGTATGTTAATTTCCCATTCTCTATATGGCAAATTAAACGTACATGTATAAAAGCAGAAGCAATTAAAAAGTAAACAGAAAACAAAGAATTCTTGTACTATTTTAAAGAGAGTAACATCTAATCTACTTTACTTGTCTTATAGCTTTTGCTTCTTTAAATAAATCGACCACGCAGCTGGACCGCTGACGTGAGTTGAGCAAATTTCCAAAATTAAGTTTATAAGCCTATGTTTTAGGGTTTCAACCAACAATTTGGGAAATAGGTCTACTCACGAAGCCGTTGAACAGCTGTCTGTGTGTACGCAATATATTAGTAGAATTTGTTTCCTCCTAGTGGTCTCGCGAGTTTGCATCACTTGGCTTTGAACTGGGTACTTTCATGGTATTTTACGTTTTTGTCGATTTTGGGGGAACCAAGCACGCTATAAGGTCGCGTAAAAAAACAAAATGCGCAGAATAACATCCTACATTTATATTGTTAGAAAAAACTCTAAAAAAATTTCATTATCGTAGTAAAAATCTCAAAAAATAGTTACTTCCGGTCAAAAAACGTACTTCCGGTTGTTGGATTTTTTTGGCTAACGAACTCGTCCGAGCCACATAGACAACCAACACGTGTACCAAATTTGGACCAAATCGGACTTAAAATGCGGCCGCTAGAGGGTGAACACATAATATATACATATACATATATGACTTTTTTTGACACCCCAAAACGTGTTCTGGGGACCATGATCGGTGCTCATTTGCTACTTGGGTCTCACCATAAGGGCCACTGCAATAGCTCACTTTTCCTATGGAAATTCGCTAATAACTAAAACATAATATTCGGTGTTTTGAAATTAACCTTCAACCCGATAGGATACCATTGCTCAGTACTACACACCAGGGCTATAGAATGTAAGGGCTGGTCCACTTCTTTGATATTGACGCTCGCTGACTATTCCAACCTTCCTCTTGCCCCCCCCCCTCATATGTGACGTCACTCTGGTACCATGACACGCCGTGTAAGCACGGTTCACCTTAGCTCTCACGTGTTATTTGATATAACTTTGCAGATGATAATTCTTTAAAAAATTATGCAATACACACAATCACCGAAATTATAATATGTTTCCAAATTTGGTTAATATTGAATAATTATTTCGTTCATTACCAGTTTAAGGCTAATTTTCTCGAAGAGGCATTCCACGAATTTCTTTAAAAAATATACAAAACTCGCACAATCACCTAAGTTGTTTAGCGAATTTATTTAATATTGAGCAATTATTTTTTTCAGTACAAGTGTTTAAAGGAAGTATTTAATTTCGCGAGATTTTCGCATTTTGGTGCATATTCAAGGCTAATTTTCTCGAAGAGGCATTCCATGAATTTCTTTAAAAAGTTATACAATAACTAAATTATATGTTTAGCAAGTTTGGTGAATATTGAACAATTATTTTGCTCAGTACACGTTTTTAAAGAAGGTATATAATTCCACGAGATTTTCGCCCTTTGACGCATATTCATGCTAATTTTCTCGAAGAGGCATTCCATGAATTTCTTTAAAAAATTATAAAGTACACACAATTACCTAAATTATATGTTTAGCAAGGTATTTATTTATTTAATATTATGTTGCAGACGAGATTACTTTATGAAATGTTACCAAGTTTATCAAGTAGGATAATATTGTCTGCAGCGTTACTTGAATATTCCAAGAAACACCTTTACTAACAAAATACATTAAAACAAACATTTTCAGAATGATTAGATGATATAAATAAATAAATGTATAATATATAAATAATAATAAGATTTAAACTTATAGTACCGGTAATTATTGATAACACAAAATTTAAAAACAAAAAATTTTAAGTAATCAGCTTCAATTTAAAATAAACATTAAAAAATATTATTTATTTAATGTAAGAGTTGCAAGCCAGATTAATTTATGTTAAAAAGTTAACAATATCCTCAAGCAATTTCTTCTGCAGCTTTAAGTTAAAATGTTTAAAAATAATCTTTACTAGCAAAATGCACTTAAAATTGTCAGAATAATTAGATATAAATAAATATATAATATACAAATAATTATAATCAAATTTAAACCTAGTGTAATAAAATGATTGATGACAAAAATAAAACATAATTTTAAGTTAAACTTCTAGACTAAATTAAATTGCTCAGTATCAATTTAAATTTAAATAGTTCAATTGTTTAAATTCAACTATTAAATCAACTAATCCCTAAGGCCTAGGGAAGGAAAATTTCTATAAAGCAGTTTTTTTATTAATATTTTATTTCAGCAGTAATTATTATGTCATGTGCATATCTGCATATAAGCTACTAATTATGTGTAAGTATTTATAACTTTTATGTGTTTTATTTTATAAGTATTACACATGTTTTATTAATCTGCAGTATGACATTCAAGTTTTGGTGGTTTATTATATTAAATACAACTATTTTCAATAATGTAGCACATTTTGTTCAATTTCGTATATAGTTTTCAGAAATCTTTCAGAGAATCAAATTAAAAATATGCTAACATTAGTACACTACATCGGTTTATTACCTACGAATTAGTTAGTTTTATTGTAACCCTGTCTTCTGCTTATATCTTTAGACTAATTATTGTTTACAGTCTACTTATTGCTTTGTATAGTGTCAATACTAAAACTAAAGAAGAGCGCATCATAAAAATGTTACAACTTTGCTAATAAATTGAAATTATTGTAGCAGAAATACTTATAAGAAGCGTTGGAGATGGAGCAGGTGTTACCACCGTGACGTCATAACAGTGGCAGTGGCAGGAACGCTTTCCTTGGCGGTCTGTTCCAGCCCTTGTATTCTATTGTCCTGACCACACACGGTCTTCTGCGCCTTTAGTAATCATACAAATAGTCCAACATAATAATACACTTAAGTGGTGTATTACAGTCGTGATCTGTCTCACACCTTCTTGTCCGACTTAATTTTCAGGACTATAACTCTGTAATATCTATAAATTATAACTACAAGTACGTCAAAGAGGATTCTGAAAAGGTAACATTTATCGTTAACGAATTTGACGAAATAAAGTAGTGCGACACTAGATCCTCTATTATTAGTTTTGAGATAAAACAAATTCATTCTGTTTTTCATCTTGCTATACACTTTGAAAATAGCCATGGAGTGTGTACTTTTAAGGAAAAAAATATTTGAAAATACTGTATATCCGACAAATGCTACACTTACAGCTTTTTTCTATTTGTGCATATATTTATTGTGCAAAGTCTATACCGTTGCGAGAACACTGTTGGTTTAATGAAGTTGCATTATCTACTTTTGGAAATACACTAAGTTTTACAGGAGAAAACAAGGGATGCCCATGCCAGGTTATCCAGGAGTGAAAAAATACCATGTTCTGAAATGACTGTACACCTTCCATCCTGGCAACGCAGAACGATGCTGTTTTCTTCATACCTTCTATTCTACCAAGTGAGTGGGCCTGTATCATTTACTGCCCTTAATATTTGGGTAGGCAAAGACCACATAATATTTGAAGCAGAGTATCAAGAACTCGAACTGCTGGAAGATGATGCTTATTGTGATGATGCTTATACTTTGGAAGAAGATGCCATCTCTGACTAACCTTAAAAGATCCGCGATGAGTTTGTCATTATGTTGTTATTTTGTAAAGCTGGAGACCCCTTATAACCATGAAAACAACATACTATCGAAGGATTAAAACTTAAAAAAATAAATAAATTGAAAGAGATCGTGGTTATGCCCAGTTGGTTACGCAATTTGAATATACCCAGTGCAGGTCTTGACTGCATACATAGTCTTGGCCTCGTCTGGTCAACCTCTGTAACATTTCTTACTTCCATACCGATCACGGGAACAATGATATATCGTTACGAATCGGATTAATTTCAGGGTGTTTTTCAGAAGACACCATTTATCTGTCCGAAGTGATTGCCAATAACGTTTACAAACTAAATACAGAACAAAATAAAGCATACGATGAAGTCCTGAATTCAGAAAAACTTCACACTCTGTTAGGATGTTCTTCTTTGATTCTCATAGTGGAACCGGAAAAAACTATTAATTCAATTTGTTGCTGGCTCCAGTCAGGACTAAAGAAAGTTTGAGATTGCAGTTGCTTCTTAAAACATTGCAGATACATTGTTACGGAGGGTTGTAACATTCTTCATTTAAGTTGCTCCTCAATTTTAATTATTTTGAATCTGTCATTTGCAACTTCTCTAAGCTAAATGAATTAGTTCAGGTCCTCTATACATCTGTAGAACAATTAATTGTGTTAGAAGAATGCACAATGGGCATTTTTTTATCCTTTCATTCACCTTTTGTTTCTTAAAGCTCTGTATATATATTTCTAATTATTTATATAACCATAAAATAGCTGCTCCCATAAATTTAATACCATTGCATACATGCAAAAAAAGAAAAATTATGGATGCCAACAAGGAGTATGAAATATACAAAGCGTTTAAAAACAATAAATACCAAGTCATGAACGACCTTCTGTACGACACGGCTTTCAGCATACAAGATAACGGGCTTGCTAACAAACGTCACCGCATGGTTACTTAATCTTGTTACGACAGTTGTTACTATACGGGATGAAGCGCAAAAAGTGTTTTAATGTTTACTGTGTTTGTGATTATAAGTTTTTTAAGTAATAATTGACGACCTCGCAAGAGTGATATGTGTCTGATGATGAAGTAAATCTCCAAAACGCGTCATAACAAAAAAGAGAAGAAAATCTCGTGACGGAAATAAAGTAAGTAGTTAAGCAAAGATAAATAATTCATCTAAGTTCAACGGTATTTGTAAATAATAATATTTGAGTTTCCGTAATTAAACAATCTAAACTGAACTATAACATGTTTACTAGGGTGAAAGTATTTTCTTTGTATAGGAAAATCATTTCTTTTTTTTTGTTCTCGGAACTTAAAGCTTAATTTTTGTGTTAAAGTTAAGATGTACGGGATTATATATATATTTATGATTTAAATGTAAAACTACGTAACACAAAGTTCGAGTATTTCCAAGTACAGGTATAATTTACATTTACAGATTCAACTATTTCTTATATTATTAATTTAATTACAAACATTGTCAGTAGAAATAAACGAGTTCAAGGATAATAATTAGTTAGCAGGAAGTAGGTTACTCCCATATGTGCTCCACTGCATGACTAGATTACTAGGTAGGTACTCTCTGTTGGAAGCTTCTAATTTATTTTGTAATTATATCATCACTAGTATTTACTGTGCAGTCTTAATAAATTCTCTTTGTGTAATTTATTTGGTTGTGTATAACAAAATGTTAGTAATTTGTCTTTTCATGGATTGGGTGTAAACTCTTATAAATTATGTTTAACACAGTAATTTTTAATTTTCGTAACAGACATTGTGTTACCCATTTAGTGGGCGAATTAAAATAAATCTATTAACGATTTTTAATTGTCTTACCACATTGACTAACTGCAAGATAATATTTATCATAGTAAGCCATATTTCATCAGTAGGCAGCTTCGATATGTTCAAACACACTTACTGCTGCTTACTGTCGACATTACTGTACTAATTGACATTGACGGTCATACAAAATGTATAAGCAAGAAACTTAATAGAAGCTTAAAAATAATGTAAAATATGAGGAAACATTTTGAAGATGCTAACTGATACGTTAATGGGTATCAATCGAATTATTAAATTGATACCGAAACAAAGATTTAGTTTTCATCACAGTTTAAACGGATGTCCCAAAGTAGCGCCACTTGATTTGTTTAATGCAATCACATACACATTTACAACATATTAAATAACTTTTATATGGTTGTATACGTTTTATAGTGTTATCTTTACAGTGTTATAGTTATAATTTTATATTTAACATGTTACACGATAATTTACGGTATATTACCCTTCGATCGGGCGCATTGATTTTGAAGTACGTTTTTGCGACCAAGGAGTTAACTTCCGGGTTTACAAAATAAAAGTATCAACAAGAAATAACACACAAAAATATATATTCGTGCACAAATATAATACAAAATATATTTGCACGTAAATAATACAAATTAAAATAATTATATAAATATTCAATTTAATCTCTGTGCTCACGAGAAACTAAACTCCAGAATTACTGTAGCAGGATAAGAAGACAACTCCAATTTCTGAAGATTGGAAAAAAGGTAATTAGAATACTTATATAAGGATGAATAGGACCAGAACAATCTATCCTACAGTTCTGGGCATTACTAGCATAGATGTTATTGTAAGTATGCTTACTTTTTGTTTACGATTTCAGAAAATAAGATTTTAGACAATTTTGGTGTAAGCTAAAGCCAATACTAATAAAGATGTCATTACCAAATTTTGTTTTATTTTTTGACAACAATTACTAGTTCCGTATGGAAGAGATTTACAAAATTTACATCCAAAGTTGAGAAATACATTTGTAATAATATTTTTTCATTAAAATTGTAAGCACTTAATTAGTTTGCAATATATTATTTTTATTTTATTTTGAAAACCCTCCGTAAAGAACTATATAAGGAGCCAACCTTAAAAAAATAAAAAAAAATAGGTTTTTACCTCTTATAGTTTTTGAGATATTGTGCGTAAAGTTAACATTGTGTTTATATGCTGGTCGCACTGAAAAAACTCTATCTTAGCAGCAACACAATTAATGTTGCTGTAAAAGAAATATTTGTTTACGGGTCAGCAGGGTGTAGTTAACTTTACTGTTAAAGTAAGCTACTGTTGATCTCTTGATATTATAGCAATGTTATTAACTTAGCAGCAAATGTAAGTTCAACAGTAAGCCTAATGTTTCTATGACATTAAGGCACTACTAACTATGTCGCAAGGCTACTTAATGTAGTAGTGAATATAAATTAATGTAGTTATAACATTAGGTAGAGTGTTTAATATTGTAGTTTTCCTTTACTGGTAAGTTAGTTGTTATTGTCATAAAAATAATAAAATTAGGTAATACATCTACAAAATATTACACTCATATTAGTTATTGTAATCATAAGAGTAATTGATCTGTGTGTTTCAGTATAACTAACATCCTTGCAAGGTTAGTTGATGTAGTGGTGAACTTCATACTAATACAGTTCTAACACTAGTTAAGATTGTAATTACTATATAGTATGTTTATTGTAACAATAGTTATTTTTGTCACAACAGAAACAGCTTTTTTTAACTCCGATGTTTTATTTCGAAATTTGTCGACAAGCTTTCCCCTGCATACTAACTGTCGAGGTCCTTCAGTTAGAGGAGCTAGGCTATAGTAAGAGTTCTGGAAAAAATAAAAATTAAGTGTAAGACAACTATAAAATATATTATATAATATACATAGATTAATGTATGTAGTTATTTACATAGTTAAGGACATAACATTTTTACTGTATCTTAAAATAAAGAATTCACGCTTTAAATTACAACTTTTTAAAATGTTAACCTAAATTCTATGTTTAAAGTTAATGTATTTGATAATGAGTTCATTACTTTTAATTTAATTAATTACTGCGACATTTAACACTGAAGATGGATATTTATTATCTTGAGTAGTAGTTAAGCTAGTTCGAAGTAACATTTTTGTTAATAAAAAACATACTTAGTTTTAATAATTCGTTAACAAGGGTTGATCAATACTCGTAAACATCGTAAATTATTTTAAATACATAAATTGTTTCAAATATCAAAATAATTAGTTCTGATAAAAGTAATCAAAATTCATTATCCAAATATTTATATATGCTATTGTTAGGTTTTTGGAGAACATACAAATATTTACAAAATAATAAAATAAGGCTCTGTCATTTCAAATGTAAAAATTCCTAAAACAAGTCATGTTAATTGACTGATGCCATTGACAGTCCAACTGAGGCTTTAATGGAAAAGTACTTCTTAAAAACCACTAATACATATTAAAAATTCATTCACACATTTTTAAACAGCTAAACAACCAAACTGAATCTTTTAAAATATTTGTTTAACAAATCCTTAATTTGTTGTAAGATGTAGTTGTTATTAATAAATATTTTAGCGAAATGCCTGACGTACAATTATGCTAGGTTGTTAATTTTCTTTCTTTGAGCCTTATATTTTTACTTGAAAAGATATAATATGAATGAATTGTGTGTAGTTGTATGTAGTAATGTTAAATCATTTAAATGGAAGGTATGTACTAAAAAATAAGTTCCTTTACATGGATTTCCTCCATATTGGATAGGGCAAGTATATCTATTTCATTTTCTGAAATGCAAGTATATTATTTGATAATATACTAATTATGTGTAAATAGATTACTAAAATGAATTTTAAATATTTACCTGAATGATTATTAAAACAATAATTTAAAATATATAGAAAATAGATTATTTATATATCTTAAAAAAAGTATGACAAAGTTATGTATAACTTCAGGCAACCTCCCATAACCTGTAATGAAATTTTAACATTGAATATACAACGTATTTATTATGGTAGTTTTTAAAATTACTGCATCTAATTATAATACTCTATTAACTTATGTATGTACCTGAACTTACCTTTAAAAACTATAATATAATTTTGAAATCCCCATGACGTCAACAAAGATTCTACATCATCATCCATGTATGTTGAAAAAACAAGAAGATCGACAACGAAGCACTTTAGTTATAGCTGTTTGATGTGGTCTTTGTTGTTACTTGTTAGTCTACCGAGTACTGAAGATAAACTGAATTCGAATTTCGTAAAAACGTGAGAAATTGTAATTGTGGACAGGGTAACTCTAAAACAGGAAAAGGCTACCGTCTAAAGGATGTATAGCGGATGTAACCCAGTTCACTGCATAAATAACCGCCTTTATGCCTTGTAAGTAAACTAACATTGTGAACATATTAAGATATTGTTTTCATTCCGTTTTTTAGATGTATATTACGTTAGATTTACCTTATAGTTACATTAACTTAACTTTACGTATATTAAATTAACTATGACATTAACTACATTAGAGTTTACAGTAAAACTCAACATTAAAAAAACCTTACAGCAATGCAAATATTTCAAGCTCTAAAGTAATTATGACATTATAAATGTTACCATGACAGAAAAACTGTTAACATTAATTTTAACTTTGCAGTACGGTTAGAGTTTTTTCAGTGCGGACTGCCCTTAAGGTTTCAAAATTGTCTTTATTTTCTTGCATTCTTATAAATTATTATTAGGTTAAATAATACTTATTTAGAAAATTGTTGAATGCACGTAACCTTACGTAATGTGCATTCATAATGACAAAACTGAATAGGTTTTTGTACGGCCTTAGAAGTGTCAAGTCGATTTATCAAGGACAATTTGCTATGACTGCTGAAAACTGTACAAGCATTACATCTTAATTTAAAGTAAAATTAAATTAAATTTTAAAATTGTAATTACACTAAATAAATTGCAATCAAAATATATAAATTTTTTTAAATATCTGTAATTAGATATTTTCTTTACACAATATACTGTATATATTTTATTTATTTCTTCCGCTTACACACTACTTACAAAACTCTGAATATAAACAAACAGGGCTACGATAGTGAATCTTGATAAAGATACATTTGCTATTCAATCGAGCTTCAAGTTTACCCAAACCACAATAAAAGATGTATCAGTTGCAGTGTCTGCCACTATTGTGTAGTTTTTTGTTTAGGTACGTAATACAGTTCTAAGTAACATCGTTCTAAATTACGTTCTAATAATAATGTCACGGACAGACCAACAATGACCCCATTTAACAACTGTAAACAGAAATACGGGATAACACACAGATTAGTAGACGAATCAACTAGAATACAAATAAATAGTAAATGTTTAAATTCAAATACATACTTTATATAAACAACAATTTTGTATTCCTTTGATAATTTAATGAAATTGTATTGAGCTGTAATTAATTATGAGTACACGAAATATTTTAGTTATGATACAATTATACATCTTTACATGATATCTATTTTTGTAATAGGAATACCTATTATATTATTATTAAACTCAAATGCATAATTATATTATATTTAACCGTGTCTTGGTCTAGAACCCCAACTTTGAGGTAAGATCTTTTGAGTTTTCTTGGAGACAAGAAAATATTAACATTTCTGGAATATTTATGTTTTAATTTTCATCCAAATTAAAACCAATTCTAAACCCCCAAAAATAACAGCTGAAGTGTCTTTATTGACGCCTTATAACTAAACAAAAATGTTAAACTTCGGATATTTCGTGTTTCAAAACTTCAGTAATCTTACTTTTACGTGAAATAAAATACTATACAGTTTAAGATTGTTGATTGATATTTTATTGTAAGTTTTTAGAATAGTTTTCTAAGGTTTAAAGAAAAACGAGTGTAATAGCTTTTATTTTCTTCAAAAGTTCGGCTAATAAAAGACTTAATAAAACCACAAATCTCTAAAAGAAAGTTATTAAAATAAATCGAATCGAAACCAAAAAGAAACATCACTGAATTTAAAATTTTCTATTGTATTGGAAGCAAAACAAACGTGTTTTGTAATTATTATTGCTCATTGAACAATATTTATTCATAATATAACAGCAGTTTGTTTCCAATTAAATTTCGATATTTGATACCATATAAAATACCATACGTACTAATGGTTAAGTACGTAATAATAAAAAATATAATCATTTCAATTAATATTTTTTGTATCAATAGTATTAGTGTAAAAAAATATTAACAAAAAAGTGTAATACACTTATTAATACTTACATAGTATTTTATTTGTGGTAGTGACACAAATGGTTTGAGTAAAACATATTCCATAGCTTTTTTTAGTATATTTTACATATCCAATTTTTAGATAACAACTGGAATGAATTTGGTAACATTTAATTTTCTTGAACCAATTTAGGGTCAGAAGAATCCATTGGAAAAAATATTTTCATAAAATTAATACGTTCAAGTTGCAGATCCATTTTTGTAGCCACGTTGTTAGTACTTCTATGATAAATTTATTTTTATTTTACTAAGTTTATAACACGGAAATCCGATATTTAAGAGCTACCAGTTCAATGATGTTTTATAATCATAAAAATATTTTATAATCAGCTACTATTTTCATACTAGCTATTCATATTTTTGTTGTATCTTTTAGGCTTTAATGGTTTTATGAAATGAACGCTACTGTACCGCGATATTATAATGTTTTAATATATTTCTAATATTAAAACAAATCTAAAGCAATAAACACATTACATTTATGAGTAGGCCTATTATTTATGTTAAATAATTTGTATAATGTGATTAACACTATGAATTAACTGTAATAAGATTCAGTAATATTGGTAAATAGACCGGGAGATTTCGCTCTAGTGTAGAGGCCATACGTTTGTGTACAAAAGGCAGGATAATGAATGCTAATGAAGAATTTGAAATGTACAGAACATTAAAACAGAAACCAGAAACATTTTGAACAATCAGCTTTCATTCCAGTCCCTCCCAGTAAACCATTTATCGAAGTTATACAGAGATGAACATCAGTAGTAGTATATCGCTTATACCATCAGTAATTCGCCGGACATGCCAAGGTGCACACATAGAAAAAGACATTATTAGTTTAATTAATTTGTGTGTAAGTGTTGTGTGTTTATAAACATTTTAATGTGCGACGAGCTCTTCAGATTAAACAACTAAACGGATAACTGATGATGGACTTACAACTCTGAAACATGTCATAATGAAAAAAAAATTATTTGACTTGAAGTCACAAGACTGACCATACACGGTAATTTATTATTATAACCATTTAAGTAATTGATATTTAACAATGGTCGTGTAGTGGATTCGTTATAATAATTTGTTTACGTGTTTGGTTAAGGTTATTAAAATAGGTCCACTTTCGGGCCGACTTGAACATGAACTCAAGTTCACCAGAAATGGTAAATGCTTAAAAAATGTTTTTAGTTGCTTTTTAAATGTGTAATGTGTGAATCGTGACGTGAGAGTTTTCTTTGACAATGACACTGCGGTGTCGAAATTTCGGTCAGACGTGTTCTGAGCAATAAGGGACTGTTTTGAAGGTTGGTAACAAACAATTATTATAATTATTTTAAAGGTCAGGAAGGATGAGTATTCACCATGAACAAAATATTTTTACTCAATATAAACATTAATTTAGCCTAAAACTTATTAAAAACGAAATTTAACTGTAATATTTGTTATAATAATACCATAAATAATTTGAAACATTAACGAACTACAAAGGAAAGAAAATATTTGATAGTCAAAACGTTTTACGAAAATAATACATAAGGGATATTTGTAAAATTTTAGTTAAGCAAACACTAAATTATACTATAAGCTTTACGTTAGAGCAAATGTAGTTTTAGTTATTATGTAACTATCCTAGAATTTTTTTAAAATGAAAATATATTTTACATTTGAGTTGGAAAAGTTACTCTTATCTCTGGAAGGCGTCTGATGATATATGCCCAGTACTCTGAGTCCATGCTTGTTTAAACTAACGAGCGACAACTTGAGATTTATAACCTGCCCTCAACATAGCTACCTTCTGATACACTTATCAAAGATCTCCTCACATTGTACGACTATATTCTTATTTGTAAGTTCCCTTTGGGTTTAGTTTCTTGCGAATCATGATGTACTTTCTGTTAAATAAATAATTGTTTACATTAATTTGTATCTAGATTTCAAAAGTTATTGATTTTTTATAATTCGTAATATATACTTAATTAATAACATTTAACCAAGATAAAATTTATATAAATAATATGTTTTTAAAACATTTTAAAATAAAATTGTTCTTTTAAGACGAACATCATCAACTGGTTATCACGCAAAAAGAAAAATATTGTTTAAACTACACACTTTAGCTATATATCGAATGTGCACAATTTCTGGAGTAAACAAAACATGTAATTTATCCTAAGTATTAATATACCTATGAACATTATGTTATGAACATAATGAAAGTTATGTTTTAGTTATGAACATTTTGAAATTAGACACTTTCATAAAATACCAAATTTCCAACGCATATTTTTAATTTAAAATTGCAATTTATGTCCTGATATTCAGTTCAATAATTTGAAACCATTTTTAAAGGAATATAAAGTTTATGTTAGTTTCGAGTCTGGCAGTCCAAACTATTGTCTATTTCAACCCAATTATACAGTAATTGCCAAATATCGTAGCAAAGCAATGCATTTATTTGTACTATCCATGATTAAACTAAACTGATTTCTTTTGATAGCAAAAGCACGTTCTGTTTGCGATTAGAATATAATATAACTACTAATTTTGTGTTACATTGTAGTTTTTCTTTTTGAGTCATACAAATTTCTAGTTTTATAATTAGTGTTAGAAAAGTTAAAACTTAAAACATCAAAAATAAGTGCTAAATATTAGTTTTAAATTAACAAATTGTCATTACACAGATATCTTACGTTGTACCTTCCTTAAGAAATTAGCTAAGTTAATTTTTCAGTTTTATTTTATAGTAATTGCTTTATGGATACATATGTTTTCTCCAAACATAGTCTAAAGAAGCTTTAACCTATAATTCAGTTAGGTTTTTATTTTAAATAAATATCATATTTGCATTTATATTGTTGTTTAAATATTTTAGAAAAAATTAAACCCATAAACATATTTACATATATCAAACAAACACAAAGCAGAAATTATACTTTTAAAGACTTTTATCTACCCTAATTTATTAAACCAAATATTATATGCGCACAGCATCTTTTACATTCCACTAACAATTATAACTATTATAAATAAATATAAGAATGTCTATACAAGACTTATAAAAGACATTTTTATTTGTATTAATAAAAGTCTCTGTTTTTTCTAATAACATTTAAGTAATAAAAATTAATTTAAATAAGGTACTTAGTTGGAATTACGGATTAAAACAGAGTTTCTTAATTTGGTAACCAAGCAAAATATACTCATTTAAATAAACCAAAGCTGATTGTGGCATACCTAAATTATGTTTATATGTCCATAACAATAAAGTAGCACCAAAGTATTCCTAACCAGTGTTCCAGATTCAGTATTAGGTAGACCTGGAAGATGGCAATGGGTAAGTTAGGATTAGTAGCGTCCATGTATTTAAAAAAAACAATAAAGTTGCAAGAGATTAAGTTTAATCGTGACATGACTAAAAGAGATGTTATTATTAGATGTGAAGCCTACTTCTAAGAATATGATTATATATATATGAGGCGAGAGCATTTTAAATTTATTAGTAGAATCAGACTTATTAATTCTAAATAATTGCAAAACACATAAATATCAGCAGAGAAGATGCCAGTGGTTAAGGTATCGTTACAGTAACTTATTATTTTGAATTAAATTATGCAAAAGAGGATTTTATAAAACAGAGGAATAATGACTAGGAAACGGTTCAACAGAAATTATTCCACAAAATTACTACTTATGTATTATTACTATTCAGATAACGGTTTTCTTTACAGACTCTGAAAGTTATATAAATAAAGCTATATATGTCACTTAAGGCACTCACCAAGTACAACGTAGTGTTATATGAACTAAGGAAACATCTTGAAGGTAGTTCCATCAACGCATCAATCAGGTATCAGACTTTGCAAGACACCTTATCCAGTCAATGATGAGGAAACAATGTTCAAGCTAAAGGATACACATACGAAAGAAGAGACGATTAATATATTTCTTACGACGGACTTCACTTGGTATTATTTAATGCACAGTACAGTCCAAGACCAGAGAGGATGGATATTGTTATTAATCGTTCTTAGAAGCTGTAGTAATCAATTTTTACATATCAATACCTTGCTCAAATGGGCACTCAAATAGTTTATATTGTAACTATTCAAATGATTATAAATAAAACGTGTAATACAATCTATCTGAAAATCTTCAAGAGTGATCCTTATTTCAAAACACGATATATAAAACAAATATCATAGTTAATTTTAAAACAAAATCCAAAGCACAATTCAGTAATAATATATTATTATTTTCTTAGCTGTTTTTTCAATGATTTTTTCTATTTAATTACTATGTGCTGTGTTAAACAACATGTATAACATAGATAACAAATTTTTAAGTTTTAACTTAATCATAGAACTTAAAATGGGAATAACATAATTAAAACAAACAATATGTTTTTATATAAATACAGTAAATGTATTATAATAAAAATAAAATTAAAAGTTTTTTACTCTTATATTCGGATTACATATTTTTTGTAATTACTAAACAAAATCAAGCTTTAATAGTTTTTACATAGTCCAGTATACGACATGAAGAACCAAATGTTGTCTTTAGAGGAACACAACTTTGGTCTTCCTACACAAATACAAAAGTAACAAAAACCAAACTCCATGGTACAGTCTGCAAGAAAAATGTTGCAAACACTGTTTAGTTAAATATTCAATGTTGGTTTGTTACTAGCTAATATTTATTAAGTAAGCTTTGTTTATAATTTGTTATAAAATATATTAATACTTTATCAATATATAGTGTACAATGAATAAAACGTGAAACTATTATATTCAGTGCATTACATTTCGTGTGATTTTTCTCTCTTAATGTAACCTTTACATATCTGTAAATTTATGAACTAGTATTTACAACATAATTGTGTCCTACTTAAACTTAAATATAATTTCTCTTTAGTGTACTAAAGGCAATACCAATAGGCGTGACGGTGATTTTACAATTGCATAAACCTTAAACATAATACGCTCAACACTATGGAAACACCTAGTAATTAATACATTAGAATCAACCAAATTTAATTCAGCCGCAAAGTGGATCTCACAACAAACTATTATGTAAGATACCATTTAGCTGACCCGTAAATTTTTGTTAATAAGCTTTTGACACATATATAGTATATAATTAAATGTGAAGAACAAATATTTTGCCTGAGGGAAATATAATTAAAAGGTGACTCCAACGAAGTGTAAGGAATTTCAACAAACATTTTTTGTTTGATCTTTCCCAGGTGAAACGCACTACAGGCATGAGAGTATTTATAAAGGCTTTTGCAAATCTTTCAAGCATTGCTTTTATTAAGTTTTAGTACAATTTTCTGCCAATCCTAAAAATCTGCCAAAAAATTGTACTAAAACTTATTTCATGGATCCTAGCAGATATAATTTATATAATAACTTCATTGCTTTTATATATATATAGATACATAGGCCTATACTTTTGTTTTAAGCTGTATTTGCTTTCGGTATGGATTTCATATAGTATCCATAGATAAGGACCCATAGTTAAACTTCTACAGGCACACCTCGTCTAAAAATTGCTGGCGGTGAATCGGATTTTCTGAAGCGCTCTATTTTCTCACGCTCTACTATATGATACGGTGCATGTGTGTATATAGCAGTGTATATAGTTTACTTGTTAATACCACTGAAATAGACATTGCGCATCCTCATTTCGTAAGTTGTGTAAAAATAGTTTACTTGGTAATACCTCTGGATTGGATATTGCTACCTCATTTCGTAAATTGTGTTAAAATAAAATAGTTTATTTGGTAATACCTCTGAAATTGTTATTATACTTCTCATTTCGTAAGTTGTATTAACATAGTTTAATTGTTAATCTACTGAAATGAATATTGTGCTTCCTCATTGCGTAAGTTGTTATCAAAAGTTTACACTTCTCCCGTGTGGTCTTAAGAACGTCATTTACATTTCTTTGCATTTTTTTTGTCATACACATTGTTCACAATTGCTATAAAACCTACTCAATTTGTAAAGGGTTTACATTTTTAAACATTTAATTATAATTTATTTATATCAAATATTTGATTCTTAAATAAAAATATTTGTAATAGACAATTACAAATATTATAATTATAATTAATAAATCTTCATAAAATCTTTTTAGCGAAATAGAGCTATAATTTCCATCCGCAAGAGTCCTAGTTTCATCAAATAATAAAGTTTTTTTTGAATCGACAGTTATTTGAACTAAAAATATTGGACACGACATTATTCAATTATCACCAGAAGTGATACAATAACTCCTATAAGTCAAAATCCTATAATTCTTTCAAGAAAAAAGTTCTCTAATTATCTTATTTCAAAGTTCTGTCGAAGTTAAATCAGCTTTGAAAAAAAAAAAAAAACTTGAACAATTTACTCATTTAACAACTTTTACTTTCTTTTACATACATTTTTAGTTAGGCAAAACTTATTTATTTTGAGTAATGAACATAATTTGATTCTTTCGAAGATTTTTTTTTCAAAAATGGGTTTTACTTATTTTAAATAAATAACATAATATTGTAATATTTTTAGAAGTAAGAGTTTAATTGTACTTCATCTTTAACAATAGTTTGTAAGTTACAGTATTGTTTAAAATAAAAATAAGCCCTAAATCAAATGCAACTTTTAAGAATATATTTTTTAAATTATTAACTAAATATAAGATAATAAACCATTGAAATCTATCAAAACTATATTAAAATTATAAATAAATATAATAAAAATCTTAACAAATAAATAACATTATTTGGGAAGACAATTTAAATTACCTACAATATAATTTGTGATTGTAGCCCGCTTTCTTAATTTAAATGAGCTTTAATATTTTGCAAATTATTATGTTAAAACTATCGATGTTATATCAGTTTTCACGCATTAGCCCTGTATAGATAATTTTAATGAATACAGAATAATATGTAGTTGTTTCTAGTTACTGGTGTTGTGTAAAATGTGTATATTTTGTATCAATGAAAAACAAAAAATATAAAACTAGCTGCTGTAAAGTGTATGTAAAACAACAATTAATTATGTAATGCTGAAGAAGTAGTTAATGGTCCGTGGCTAATATAAACTTTTCTATTTTTAATTCAGTAATCTCAATATCTCTAATTCATATCTCAATTTCAATAAAAAAAACAAATATTTTCTGAAGTAATGAATATATAATTATGTAAGTAAATATAAAATGTAAATATATTTGTGTCTATTTCTTTAATTTTAAAAACTATAATTTTATATTATTTATAATGTCCTAATGACATGCATCGCCATTTTCCACTACAGCCTTAGTACAAAGTTGTGTGCTGTATAAATATAAAACTGCAGTACAGGTCTAGTTAAACAAAATGTTGCTTTATTAATTAAATGTAAAATATAACTGCCGATTTTAGGTTTTATAAACACTTAACCATTTGCTTTTTTAAAGTTTTAATTAGGTAAAATTTTTATCGAAATAAGACAAAAATGTTATTTAATTATAAAAATTCACCTTGGCAGAGATTCAATTGTCTCTGAACATTAAGGTTATAGAAGTTGCTGAAAATATGGTATTAATATTATTATTTATAATTAAGTTTAATGTTTAGCTGTGGGTTGGATAGTCCAAACGAAGTAACGTAAGCAAAGAGGCAGAACGTATTTTTTTATATAAATCAATCTAATCTCAAAGGAATCCGTCAATTAAGAGCAATTGGTTAGTGTTTAGTGGGAATTTATTTTGATTTACTAATTCCTTTTAAGCTTTAGTTAGGTAACACTTTTTTAAACTTACAAATATGGAAGCGCATATTCCAAGTTTACTGGAAACTTGTACTTTTACTTTAGTCACGAAGAATTTTAGAATTTTTGTTTACTTTATTTTAAATGTGTCAAAGTTGTACCAATCTTCTTTAATATATATTTATTAAAAATATATTTTATAAATTTAGTTTACATAATATTATATGCTTAGTTTCTTTTTTTCTAAATTAAATAATATTTTGTTTAAAGATATTTCTTACGGATTAATATGTATGTAATATGCATTCTAATTTGTATGCCATTAAAGTAGACAAATCGTAATTTAGATTTTATAGACTCCTAAATAGTTGAATAAGAGATTGGGATAATATCAAAATGTTCAAATATTGTATAAGTATTATAATACAGTACCATAGCAACAGACATCGTAAACCAAATAATTGAGATACTTCTTAAATGTACATACAATTAATTGAGCTACTGCCAACTTGAATACCTAAACTTTACATATTTATCGAAGATATAATATATTATAATTTATTATTATATAATACAATATAATATCATAAATTATATTATACAGTGTGAGTTTTAAATGTCCTCCCCCCCTAATTATTCCGCATTTCTTAAGATATTGACTCCCAACCACCGCCGAACATCATTGATTAGTTTTATACTTTCTTTTGATGAGGTTCAAATTTTTGGCCGCCATCTTGGATCCGCCATATTGTGTGCCCTTTCCTTGTTCATCATGAAAAAAAAGTGCTCCTGATTAAATTACGATTGATACAGTATAACCAATTTTTATACGACTTGCTTAAGAGACGTATTATTACACGAATTATTATAAGATACTATTATATATGAACGTTTAGTAATGTATTGTTTCTATATTTGTGGGGGATAACTAAAAATATAAAAAAATAAAAAAATTGAAAAGAATAATATAAATTTGCATTAGATAGTCCATTAATGAACTAGTTAAGTAATTCGAGACCAAATGCGGAATATTTTATGGGCTTTATTTTTAAATATGGTACTTTTTATAAAATTTTGTAAATCAGTGTTACAAAAATACTGACTACCTATGAATACAATTTGTAAATTATAACAATAAATCGAGTTAAGGAATATAGCAGTAAAGTTCTATTCATTATTATAAAAAACAATATTTTACTCTACTCATCTTCAAAACCATATAAACATAACAAGATTTACAAGGTCAGTGAATACTTTTCATTGAAATTCTAGCTGAATAGTTCATACATAATATATATGTCTTTGTGAATAGAACACTCTAGAATGCCCTAATGATGAGGATTCATTTCACTGCTCATTTGTTTGAGTTTGAAGTACTGGTTTATTTAAAATATATTTTTAAATTGGTAGACATAGAAGTACAGACAAAGTTACATGTATTCAACATTTTACTATAAGTCATACAATATAAAACATAATTACATCAGTATTGAAAAATGAGAAAATAATAACTTTTAAAAAGTTGATAACAACTGACTGTTTATAAAATAAAAATGTAAGGAAGTCCGTTTATATATAAGACGAAGAACTTTTAAATGAATTATTGTTCGTCATTATTGTTCTAAAAAGTCCTGAAATAAAAAGACGTGACCATATTTCATAAATACATTGCATTCAATAATTTACAAATGAAAAAAACACATTTACCAAGACTGGAATACTAAGCCCAAGAACTGCACTGACAACTAAGGTATCGTACCAATTGGTCAATGTTATCTAACTTTCATGATTTGCTGCATGTCATTCAACTAAATCTCAACACTTTTGGTAGTGGAGCAAACAAACAGTGATTTCCAAGTATCAATCATTAAAATATTTAAAAAAATAATTTTTTTTATAATTTGTTTTGTTCAAAATTTACTTGTAGGAGATTCAAAATAAACTGAATCTTTTTGTTGACAAATTAGATTCAGCCTGGTATTTTGTTAAGATAATGAAATAACTGATGTAATGTTTTTTCAAATTAAAAATAATCTCACCACTGCAACATATTATTTATTTTAGTTGTAAATAATCAAGAAACGAAAATGTTAATAAAAACCGAAGGAAGTTTATATTTAAAAGCAACTGGCTGTAGAGTAATTCAACATTTTAAGTATTTAAACAGTTTACTCTTTGGAGCTACTAAAGTAAATAAATTCCATTTTTTATTAATAAAATTACCAAATATATTATTCTGTAAGCAATAGTAAACAAATTTAAAATAATTACGGAAAATTGCGAAATAAATTGCATTCTTCCAGACGAATTTATATAAACATTTACGTTAGAAACAATATAATTGTGTCGATCTATTTACAAATAATACTGTAATATTATTATAAAGTGTTATTAATCTTTCAGTTAATAAAGGCCAGAGGTTCATTTATTTATAATTTAGCGAGTACTTTTAGTACCTTTCTGCTAGTATTTCACCTTTAAAAATAAACATTTACAATATTACTAAATAAGGCTTTAATTGAATCGATATTTTGATCTGGAAATATTGAAAATGATGTAATTTATTTATTTATTTAATATATTTTTTATTTATTTATTTTTCGTTCTAAAAAAATTTTAACGTTTAATTATACAAGAGTTATAATAAATTTTATTTTTTTTTTTGGCTATGCTGTCGAACAATCCTTATGTAATTGTTTACTATTATTTTTTTTAAACTAAATCTTCACATATTGAGATAATATGTTTCGTATTTATGTATTCTATTAATGTAAACATGAATCCTTAGTAACACTTTAACAGAGGTATTTTTTTAAATGTGTATTTTTAGGTAATTTTTTTAATTTTTTTCTGTAAAACCAAAAATGTTTACAAAATAGACCAATAAAACTTTTATAAAATGTGTATTAGCTTAAATAGGACAAAAATCCTGTGTTAAAATAATGTAATACTTTTTATTACATTATCTTTTAAAAATAAAGCACTTTTAACCTTCTACGTAGGTACAGAATATCTACACCCTATATATATACCTACATCAACTAGTTTTTATAAGAATTGATTAGTGGTTTTAAATGGTAAATAATTGTCGTTTTTAATTATCCGAATATTTGACTATCCGATCCACCCCCAGTCCCAATTAGTTCGGATAATCGACGCTCTACTGTATTTACATGACGCGTTTTGACTATTTATCAGTCATTATCAAATGTACCTAATCTCTATAATATTTCGAGGTTTTTCGGCATCCAAATTTAATGTTGCCCCCCCCCCCCCCTTTGAGGTTATCCCGCCCGCATACCCACACAATACCAAACGATCCTAGAAAACAAAAATCTGCAATTAATGTAAGATGAAATACCCTTAAATACTGGCTAGTTGTGAGAGGTGGGTCTTTAATTATTTGTTTAGTTCTTAGTCTGTACATTGTGGTGTTGGGGTTAATTAAATCAAAGATGATGTGAGAATTAAATTGCAACTTTTATTAAGTAAATAGATGGTCGGGATTGAATTTGTGTAGTTTGTATATATTATGAACCCTTCTATTGCATTCATTAAATTAACTTTTTGCAGTGATGTGGAATGGTTAGATTTTTATAATAAAGTACATTAACTTTTATTTTCCGTCAGTGAACCTCTTTTGTAAAACTTGTTTAAACAATTTAATGAAGAGTAAAACTTACATATAAATATTGAGCTTGACTTGTGAGAAGAAATACTTGATAGAATAACCATAGAACACAAAATCTCACAACTAATACGTTTGAGTTAATAAAAGAGTGAGATATTGTCTTCTAAGTTTATTCTATTAATAGTGAAAGTAGTTTAAACAAGTTTTACAAAAGGTTCACTGACGGAAATAAAAGGTATTGTACTTTATTACATATATGAGTGATCTGGATACTGGAAAAATGAATTTATTTAGAATTTTGTTAATGTTTATATATTTATGGTTGGTATCAATTATATCTTCTGTGAATTTGGAATCTATTTTATTGGTGGCGGTTAGTTTAGAAGATGAATGTTGCTAAATGAATCGGGTTTTCAAAGCGCGTCCTGTTTCCCTATGTATGTTTTTGGTCAATTATCTCATGCTATTCGATACACCACTGCTTTTGAATTAATTGGTTGGCGTCTCTTCATTTTCTTTTTTCAACAATTCTTTGCTTACGGCATATGTTCTGTACCGAGGGCTCTAAGGGTTTTTCATTGACCACAGGAATAAATATGAAATTTAATTATACTTTAAAATAATAAAATGTTAAAAATTATTTAAGAATAAAAATTAATAAAAGAATCGTACTTATTTAAATAGGTCTATTAATGTGTATAGAATTAATTACTAATCATAAGGACTACACAATCAAAATGTATTTAAATTTATAATAACCGAGCTATAAACAAAATTATAATGAAGAAGGGAAATATACCTTTATTATTTTTATTTGTAGGCTACAACTGTCTTAAATTGGTTTATCTTTGATATTTTTTAATAGTATAACTACATATATTTAAGTCACTTATGTTTATATGATGTCACATCTACATAACTCCATGTTTTACTGATGTGTTAAGATAGTTTATAGTGTTTCCAATCTGTAATGCAATTGAAAATTAGTATTGGCAAAATAAACAATTGAATAAAAAACGAAAATCATCGTAAGTTTATTTTATAGTTTATCTAGTACTATTTCAAAAGTTTAAAGAACGTACACTTTCATGTGAAACAAGATAAAAGAGTAAATAAAATTGCACTATTTGCTAACGCAAGTTCGCACAGAGGATATTGCTTGTGAGTCTGAACCTAGTGAGATATAAATATTATTACTCAAAATATAATAAATTATATTGAATTTTAATTAAGTTTTAATGTTTGGTTGTATTTTTTGACAAGCCAAAGGTAGGAACGTTATTTATCAGGCAGGAAGTATTTCCCTGCCGGATTACACTACGGGTATTTATTAAGGGTAATATATAAGGGCCAATTTATTCATACGGTTTATGACATTAATAGCTTTAATCTCTGTGGTCTTTATATAATTCCGTTTATTAGAAGGCATAGTTTTGAGTTCAATGGCAATATAAATCAAGGAAAGGTTTTTTTAGGGTTAAATTAATTTAATTTTATAATATAAGCTTTTATCTCCAGTTTATCTTGTTATACTATATTATGTGTGTAATTATAATGAATTGGCCTTTATCGTTATTATAAATAAGTTTAATTTACATAAATCTTATAAAGTTTTTATTTTAAAAGTATGATATGAAAATATAATAATACAAAAAAAATATTCTACACACACAATTTTAATAGCTTTGATATTTTTATCTTGATTATTCATTATAATTTTCGTAAATATATCTAAAACATAACATAATTAGATTTTAACCTAGATTAACCTGTTTAAGATTGAAGAAATTGCTTTGTTTTAGCCGCAATTGTAAATAGTATTGTATGACAAAAGTATTTCAAAAAAAGCTTTTAAATGAACTGTGTATTTACATAATAAAAAAGAAAGCCACACCAAAAGCGTTTACATAAAAATAATGCTTAAAAAGGCTACGAAAGTATCGTTATAACTACTCTCGCACCTGTAATGAGTTTCCCTTCGGTAAGATCAAACAAAACTTACTTGTTGAAATTTTCTACAAGTGTAATTGCAAAATTAAGTAATTGGTAGGCTAACAATTTCTTTTTAGAAATATTTTCCGTAGACAAAATCAACTTTTCACATTTTAGTAATTAGCTACGAATTTCAACCATTCATCCAAAAGATCATTTAAGGCTTAAATTATACATCAACAATAAATAACAATTATACAAATCTGTATAACAGATCTTGTGAGATAACTTGGCGGTCATACTTTATATATTATATGTCAAAAGTGTTTTTTTTTTTTTTTTGTGTCAATGCCATATTTTCCTTAATTCTTCTTTAAGATTAATTATTTACACATAATTTTAAAGCTTATGTTCGCCGCTTTTGACGAAAATTTACGAATAGCTTTAAGTTTGTATTTTCGATAAACAAATTTATTAAAAAACTTTTATATGATTCCTAATGAAAGGCGCCATATATTAAACAATCTGTTTAACCAACATGACAGATGTTAGTTAGATTGTTTATATTCTATTTGCAAGTGTAATCTATCGCACAATTCAGTGAAATTAAACCAACGTAAATAAATAAACTCAATTTACATAATTAAAAATAAATGTGTTAAATCAGGTAAGTACACTACCCTTAGCTTGCGAAATATTCGCACGGGTAAGCTAGTTACATTTAATTATAATTAAAAATAACATCATTTAAATATATTGTATAAATCATGTAAATAATATGGATATATAATGCTTTAAAAATTTGTGCCGAATATACATCGATACTAACAACAAACTAAATAGCAGCGATACCAATCAAATGTAAAAGGAGTTTCTAGCTGCACCAGCATTTAAGAAACATAACAAAATACTATAAATATTAGTTTTAAGTATGTAACCATTATGAGTGGTATGTCAGTAGTTAACACATTTTAAATTTGAATGTAACGTTCCTTTTTATTATTTGGTTAATTAAAAAAAAAGTTATTTATTGAGTTTTAACAAATCTATATACATTTTAAGTCATATTAATCTTTAATTAAAATTTAGTATATTTTTCTAACTTAGGTATTAATTTATTTTAATACATTTTATTATTGCATAAAATTAAATATTATGAACCAACATTTTCCATGGCTACTTTTCCATCCTAATTTGTGAGTTTAGTTAAAAACTGTGTGTCATTCTCTTGACATAATTATAATTCAAGTACATAGTCATATTTAAAAACTAAGAGAACAAAGCAAATGAATTATTTATTTTTAATTTGAAGAATATGACGCAGCCTTAAATCGTTTTTGTTACCTTACATAGGTGTAAAAAATATTAAAAAGTTAATTTTATATTTTAATGTATTTTTTTTAAACAATTAGTTGGTGAAAAGAAAGATAAATTACGACAATCAACTCAATTTATGTTTTTACAACTTTAAAAAAGTTAATGTTAGTAATCGTAATAATTGTTATAACAATTATTGTTAGTCACCTTTCCGAATATTGATGTACTCATTTTATTATTAGATAGTAGGACTTACTATTTTAAATATTCGGTTTTATCGCCGTTAAACGACTGCCGTTTCTGCTATTCAGCTATTTTCAACTTTATTTTTTCCTTCGTCACGTTACACAGACACTTAAACATAATTGCACTTAAACCAAAAACACTTACATGCCCGTATTATTTAATCCTATCGACTCATGAGTCGACTACATTAGGTCATGTCCTGGTGCGTACTCATCGAAGAGTAATCACCGGGACATCATCGAATGTAGTCTTCTACAGACAATATCAATTTGTCTGAACTTTTCTTTTTCAACGTCTTTACTTCATAATATTTATATAAATGAATACAAACGGATGTATTTCTTTGGTAAATACATTATTACTTTGACAATTTCATTCGTATATTCATGACCAAACTTATAGTAAATAACAGAGTAGATAATTTATCTTCAATTTTAAAATTTGAAATATTGGTAAAGTAAAATAAATAAAATTTATACATACAAATACAAACTGAATAAAGTATAATCATTAATTTAACCTTTATAAACAACATAACTCAAAATAAGTTTTGATTTAAGAAATTATTCAATTACCATTCTCATGACTCTATTTACTTTGAACAGATGAATTCCTGTTACCTGTTCATGTTTGGAGTTTAAATACAAATACCAGATGGGAATAGAATCGTCTGCAATTGAATTAGCAGTGCATTTACTTGAATAATATAACTAATTTTTGTACCCTTTGGTGCTTGTAATAAATGCATTTGTTTATGCTTTATAAGTATTTATATTTTTCACATGTGCCATATTACCTACACTCGTGAATGATATCTAATTTGTGTTCCATATATAAAAAAAAGTTATCGTAGTTTATTCAGGTTATGAATTGTTTTTAAAATTCCCCTTTACATTAACAGAAGGACATTAAAACGAAAGCTGTGTAAATTCTATTGAAGATTTAATTTTGATCTAACTTCAAATACATCCTGCAGAAAGGCTTCATGCAAATTATATTATGATCTATGTAACCTACTTTTTTAACTAATTTTATTTTAACTTGTATTATTAACAAATCAACATAATAACCTTACCAACATATAATAATATTACCGTTTATAATAAAGTATGTTTGATAAATACTATAATTTAGTTTTTTTAATTTACCAGAATATTAGTTTCCGTTATAAGTAATAATTGAAAACCAAGCTACATTATAAATTAACATAATCACTTAAAACTTGTTTATAATGAATATAAAAATGAACTACAACATTTAAATTTGTTTGAGCTAAGCTATACAAAATTATTTTGAATGTAAAATTGTGTTACATTTTAGAATCATTAGTTAAATGTATTTTTGAATTTACTACTGAAATAAATTTTAAATACACCGAACATTTTTACAACCTGATTTTGAATAGTTTTAAATAACCATAATAGAAACATTTATTTTCGGTTTACAAGCTTGAATGTAAAACAAACGAAAAACTTTAACTTATCAACATTAAACTAATACGTTTTTAGACAGTAAATTGTTGTACCTAGTTGTTTAAAAAAGATTTATTTAAACAAAGAAAGCAGTCATGACACTGCCGACAGACGTGAAAACTGTAACGAATACACGGCGTTGGTCATATTGGTTTAATCTGAAAGTTGATTATTTTAACTCTACCAAGTAAACTATTTTAACACAAGTTACAACATGAGGAAGCACAATGTCCATTTCCGAGGTATTACAAAGTAAACTATTTTAACAACTTACAAAATGAGAAAGCACAATGTCCATTTCAGAGGTATACCAAGTAAAAAATATTTAAAACAACGTACAAAATGAGTAAGCACAATGTCCAATTTAGAGGTATTACCAAGTAAACTATTTTAAAACAACTTACGAAATAAGGAAGCACAATGCCCATTTTTGAGGTATTACCAAGTAAACTATATAGTCTGCTAATCTATACTAATATTATAAAAAGGTAAAATTTGTTTGTCTGTTTGTTTGTATGTAGACAAAATCTCTGGCACGACTGAACTGATTGAAAAAATAGTTTTACTTATCAAAAGCTACACTATCCCTGAGTATCATAGGCTGTAATTCATTTCGATAAAAACCTTTTCTTATTTCAATATTTGTAAATTTATTCGGAAAAAATTCTTAGGTTAGGCCTAGAATGATAAACCTATATTTACATTTATTACCATAGCAACCATTTAAATAAAATAACAGATAATATAGCTGTTAGCTCCAATATTTCCATTAACACCTGATTTCAAAATTTGAAGCAATTATTTTTGTATTTCTAGCTTTTAGGTTAGGGTTTTAACGTGTAGACCTGAGCCTTGCTGGTTCTTTTAACCATTGGGGGTTGGCGTGCGGAGCACGCAGGGGTCTCCCCTAGTAGGATATATAATTACTATACATATATATGTGTACTATATATGTTACAACGGACACAGGGTGCTTCGCCCCTTTTGTTGTTTTGTTGTAAAATAAGTTACAACACCTACTGGAAGCCTTTAGCCAAAATTTTATCTTTAGCTTAGGTGATGCAACTGGGTGTCTGATACCTATTTCTATAAGTATTTTGACTGACTCTAACACTTTAAAATAGCTTCCAAAAATTTATAAGTTTACTAGCTCTGAATTTAATTTACAAGAACTCTTGTTTATTTGTGATCTCAGGGAAATGAGAACAGTTGAACAGCCCTTATAACTTACCTTATTTGTGCTTCGATTATTTCTACAGCTAAACACATTTATTCGACTATTACTAATAAAGGAAAATATCATGAATGGATAACCATAAAACAGGTAATTGATTACTCTCAGTATTTCCGTTTAAAAATGAATAGTTAATTTATTTATTCAAAAATCAAAATTATAACTTTTTCAAAATGAAAACATAAACAACTCTCTTTTCATCACCATCTGCTTGTACACACGAATTATACACAATATCAATGTTAAACCTATAATTCTATTTTCTAATAAGCTTGGCAGACAGTCTAATTCTATAATCAATTTAATTATAATTTATTTGAATTTAATTTATTTACATTTATTATTAAATTTTAGGGAATATCAAATTTACGTTTATTTAATTTTATAATTTGAATTTAATTTGAAACTAACCTATCTCAACCAGTACATTAAATATTTTTATTGAATTTACTCAGGCAATTAATTAAAATGGGGGACAACGTATTCTTGTTTACACAGACCTTAATTCAGCGTTTTTCACCGACGGTTTTCCTTGATGGAAGCCGTTAGATGTTCGTAAGCAGTTCTATGTTGATCAGTTGATGCTGGAGCTGCCAGGATGCTGTGTATGATAGTCTAGATGTTCCGATTTAAAGTTTTTTAGTTGATATTATGGCTACAGATGTACTTGAAGAGCAGATCTGGTAAAATCTAGTAGAATTACAGTTGATCCTATTCCTTCCTTGGTTCGTGAGAAGTGAAGTATCGTTTAGAAGATCATGTCCTGAAGGATTGCCTATGTCGTCTCAGTAACGCCAAATAGAGTTATTTTTGCATTAACTCATTTGGATAGGCCGTAGAGTTACTCCTGAAGAACTACTTCTGACTTGTAGTTTAATTTATAGTTGAAAATATTATTTAAGTTTAACGAAGTAAAAATCTAGTAGTGCTCGTGATACTAAGGCTTTTGAGCATAGCACGTAGTATACGAACTTGCAGAATAATACTTGCTGCAGAGTGACGTGAAGTCTACCTTCGTAAAAATTTGAGTCCCCCCGGATTTTTCTAGTCTAAGCCTTTATACACTTCGTGACGTCATTTCTTCCTAGCCCTCTCCATCATTTTCTCAGTGAATTAGTTTTCCTTTTCTAGAAACTTTTCTGGTCTAGAAATATGTCTAAATTCGCACTGGTTAACTTTCTATAATTTTCTTCTTTTCTTTTTCCTTTCATTTTCCTCAAAAACACCAATTTCTCTGGTTAATTCGGATATTGGTTGACACCCCTTTCTGTATACGCAGCTTCTTCCCTTCCACTTTGACTATCTAATCTTACTGGTTTTTCTTTTCTAGCTAAATCTTTTTTCTTTTTAAGTTTTCTATCATTTTCCTTTTTCACCTTTTTCAGATTGCTTTTGGCTATCCGTACGTTTTTAAATAGTGTCTGTACTATGATTTTTACGCGTGCGCGGCACGTCTACAATTTCCCGCGATTTCCCGTGATTTCCCGCGACTGTCTTTCGCGGTCAATGTCTTTATTGTTTGTTTAAGCTGATTGTCTTTAACACCTGTACAGTCCTAACACTTTTCACCACTTTTACTAATTTCTTCTCTTCTGGGACTTAGCCTACAATCGCAAAAAAGTTCTTCTGGGTTTTTTATTTACTACGCGAAAAATGTTTAAGTTACTGGTTGCCTAACCATACAATGTTAATCTAAACCTAAATCTCTTTACCGTTTTATTATTTAAAATTTTAAAATTCAACTTTTACTACTTTAAAAGGCGTGAAAACTCTCACCCTTTTATCTTAATTTAATTTTACTTTTTGTTCCCTTTTTTTACACAGAACTATTCATTATCTAACTACTCTTGTGAGTGGAAACCTATGATTGTAATTATTTCTCCCGTTTTATGGTGTGTGAAAATTGACACTTGAGCTAACTTTTTTATTTTCAATAATTTGACATTTTCTTATTTATCCTTTTATTTTCGTCAACTTATGTAGATTCCAAAAATGTCTGACTTTTCCGGTTTCGAGTTAAATTGAACTTTTCCCTTAACTTTAACCAATGTTTACTTTGGTATTATTACCTTTTATGATTTGAAATTCGCACGGAACTAACTCACGCGTTTAGCGCTACGTAATAAACCATGAAAATCACAAATGCATAAAATTCTTGGATTCCTTTATTCCCCTAAAACTCAGCTACTTTCAGGCAAGTCAGATTTCCATTCTTGACGTGTCTTTGATCAAGGTTCATCTTGGGAGATAAGCCTTACTCTGATTTAACTTGTATTTTTTACTAACCATTGACACTCACCGAAGTTCGGCCTTGAAAACATTGAATTTTATAATTTAATATAAAACCCGATTTTTCCCGCCTTACAACGGCTCATATCCGTTGAGAATATGAGAATGTTTCATAGAATGTTTAATTTCTTCTTCTACGTGTGTTAGAATTGTACTTTCTAGCTTAAAGTAAACTTTGATGTTATAACTGTCTTATAAGTATTGAAGCAAGGATAAAGCATGTCTTTATGTAACAGTTAACATGCAACCTTTCCATTTGAAGACCGTTTTACTAAATTCAAATTCTTCATTCTTTATATTCTTGTGAAAACAATAGTTTACAATGGCTAAATACCTGTCGCAAGTATTTGTCTTACATGTAGTCAAAGCTTAAGTGATAGTGGTTGCATGACAGTATAAAAAGAAAAATTTAAACTCCTACAAAATCAGTCATATTATTTTGCTGCCGGATGAGTAGGATTTGTTAAGACTTGAATAAAATCGCTATTCTATTCTATCAATTTCTCTCCTTAAGTTGAAATGGAACCAAAGGATGAATCTTCATTTAAGCCTAATAAATGATAATTAGTCACGGAAAGTCTATAATATCAAGAACGGATTAAACATATCCGTTCTACTTTTGTTGCGTTGCAAACAAACAAATAGTAAAATAATGTGTTTCCTTAGGACAGAATGTGTTAAACGAATAAGATCAAATATAAATGTTAGTATAGGCCCCTACATATATATAAATTAAAGTTATCAATGTGCTTTAAATTTGTGTTTGCTAATAGCATAAAAGGAATAATATTCCTTCTAGAGATAGAACTGGAGGCAGCACAAAATACATTAAATTCATTACTACACGTTTATGGGTCGCTGTAAAATTCCAACTGCATTTTTGAAACTTTTAATGTTTAAGAAAAGGAATGAAAATTACATTAAAGTAAGCGATATCAACAAACATATTCGTCACTCAAATAACATTAAGTAACAAATTATATCTAAATTAAATTAGCTGCCGGCTCCAACAGAATAAATTGTTTAATTTTAAATATGAAAATTGTATATAGTTAGTATATGCCAATTTATATATGCTATTACCATTTTGTATATTTTAGCATAATATGAGTTTAATTATGGAAACGGTTACTATCATACCATCTGTAAATAATATATTATGTTAAATATGCACTATATATATTTGCCTAATAAAACTAGTTATATTAATGTTGTGTCAGATAACTTCATTATATAATCATACTAGCTGACCCGTACGGCTTTGCCCGTGGTGGTTGGTATTTTCAGTCTTTCTAACGTAATTGTATTATTTTTAAGGGTTCAGTCAGTGAGTGGTATTTGGCTTGTATATATATAGATCTTAAATAATAAAAGCACTATTGTCATAATAATAAAAGATCTGAAATTATGATTTTAGTAACGTTGATCCCCCCAAATCCCCCCTAAAATTTCGAAATTTTTTGAAACCCTTTCTTAGTGAGCACCTATGGCCCTAGAGGAAGCTACATACCAAATTTCATTTCAATCCGTTAGGTAGTTTTTGAGGAATCGTGATGAGTTAGTGAGTGAGTGGTATTTCGCTTTTATATATTCAGATTTAAAATCTTATACATAAACTTATAATGATTGTAACAGATAGCTGATTTCTACACCATTCACCTTAGAAGGAAAAATATTATCAGACAAAATATTGTATAAAAAATAAAATAAAATAAAACATTTTACTTTTATCTTACATAATGTATAGTTTTATTTTTAACACAAATTTTGGAATCACATTGTTGATTCCGAAAAATAAAATGTTGGTAATCTAAGATAATTTTACATTAATGTTGTTTATTGACCTGCATTACAAAAAGGTTGGTAAATAATATCTGAATCAAACATTTAAAAAATTTAGCTAATGAAATAAATGTTATTTGTGTTGCTTTACTTAAAACAATGGGTCATGTATTTGTATGCTATCCAAACGGTTTGTGACAAAATGCGAATCAATAATTATATTTGTTTTTGGACTTTCATATAACATTGATTACAGTAAATAAATATAACACAGATTAGTATTTTAAGTCTCAGGTTCCTACTAAGTTGTGAATTAAGGCTGTATATCATGAAAATAATGTCGTAAAATAGAAAACCCCTTTATGTTCTCGTTTGCTGTTTAATTTAAATAAGCTCTTTTTCTTCTATATTTTACAACTCATTGGAAATTGTAAGAATTTTACTCACAGACAAATGTTTCAATACCAAAGTATGAAACTTTTTGGATTAAGGTATAACTCTAAAGTTGAAAAGGACCATTATTAATAAAGTTTTGCTGGAAGTTATTGCATTAAGCAACGAAGAGCCGTAAGTATGAATCCTTATTTTATCGATATTAAAGGAGAGCAACCGCGTGTTGTTACAGTGTACTTTTTGTCAAGAACCAGTCGAAGTTCTAAAATGTTAGTGATTTTATTGCTGAATTGACAGTAAGTATTCATGTAACCCGAACTCATAATTGGTTTCTATTTTAAACCGATAATAGAAACAAATGAAAACTTTGCTTGGTAAATGCATAAATAAATTAGGAAATAATGTGTTTACTAATTTATTAAATAAAAGCGGATAGGGATATTTCTTATGTTAGAATTCACAAACTATAGAAAAGATTAGGATATGTTTTTCGTGAAAATTAATAAAGTATTGAGAATTTATTTGATAAAAAACGTATATTAAACATTTCTAAAATAAGAAATTGAATTCTGAGCTTCTGTCTTAATGAAGTTTTTATTCGTTCTAGTTTGAGATCAAACAATACGATATCTATTATTATACTTGATAAATTATTTCATTTGAATTTATAGTAAGCGTTCATGTAACCTGGACTCCATCATAATTGGTTTAAAGGTAGTGGATTGTATATTAAAGTACTTATGCCTTCTAATATCAAACATTTTGATCGGTGTTAGTGATGTCGAATATGTACTCTTCGTATGGTTCTCCAGGAAGTCTAAATGTAGATAGGCGGAACTATTTTGATTATAACAACTCAATTAAAGAACCCACACCCTACAATATAGTCTAGAGTCTAGAGTATCTAGTGTAACAACTTCTACATTAAGGGTGGTAACCAATGGGAAAGCTTTGAGCATACACTTTTTGATAAATCCTAAATCATACAAACTCCAAAACAAGAATAACTTTTTACCTACAGCTTCCCACTCTTTATAATGTGTTAACTTATAATAAAAAACTCAGCACGTTTATTTAATGTAATTTGCAGTCTTATGCCTAAGTAATAAATATTATGTATATAGTTTTAGCTAAAAAATTACTTTACAGTAATACGTTTTACCAGCACCACAAGTGCTATATATATTTGTTTTTAACTACTATAGTTCGTGATTTCGATATACCTTTAAACTATAGTTCCAGGTAAACTGACAAAACCTGATGGGTTTCAGTGGTTAGCAGCATCTGTAAAATACAACGGCTGCTTATCTGAAACTAAATAGTGACTTTATAGATGAATTAATTGTATTAACTTAATTTTGCATACATTTTGAGTGGTTAAAAAATGGTGAATCTATGTTATACTCTATGATTAATTGCAGAAAATGAATAGTGTTTAAGAATGAGCTTGTATTTAAAGTGCTTATGGTGGTTCGTATACCAGACTAAACGGACATTTTCTTTTCCTGCGAAGATGTAGGATCAGTGATGATTTGTTTTATGTGTGTGTAATGAGAACCTTGGGCACTGTGCCTGAGTGAGTTAGTTTTAGGATGAAGTCCTCTAGTGTGGGGATTTTGTGCGCTTGAGAGATTGTTGCGTCCAATACGCATCATAGGGAGTTGGTGATCAAACGGAGAGTTTTGTTTTGGAGGGAGTTCAACATTTCTTCCAAGCAACAGACAGAAGGGAATACTAAGCTGGGGATGCGTAAGTGAGTACTGGTCTGATGAATGTTTTGTACAAGAAAACTTGATTCGAAGTGGTAGAGGGCTCTTGGCGTTTATGACTGGAATCAGTCTGCCGTGGACATATTTAGTCTTTGACAGTGTTTGCTTGACATATCGGACACTTTTAATTTTGAGACAAGCGTGATTTCAACATATCTGACAATACAAGTCCATGGTATGAAGATTTGTTGTGAGTTAGTTGAACTTTGGGTAGTCTACGTATTGTAGAGAATTGGAGAGCTTGCGTCTTATCTGTATTTATTGCAATTCTCCACATCCTGAGCTATGGTTGAAGCATATCCAACTGTTGTTGAATGACTGACGAACCATATTCCAGGTAAGGAGATCTGTAGTAAAATAAAGCGACATCTGCAAATAGTCGCAGTGATACTTTGGGAATGACTGGAATGTGGTTAGTGTACAGAAGGTCCAGTAATTATCCAAGAACCGATCCTTGGGAAATTCCCGCCTTGAAGGGATAAGAAGTGGACATCGTACCTTTGACAGCAACCTGGAACCCTCTACTGTCGAGGTATAAGTTTTTTGAGATGCGCATAGCATGGGGTAACTATGCTGCGGGATAATTTGTAAAGCAGGCATTCATACCACACTTTATTGAAAGCCTTAGATATGTCTAAGAACACTACAATACATCGGTTTTGTTTGTTGAAGCCATCAGAAAGGTCGTTGAGAACTTTTACAAGTTGGAGAGTTGTGGGGTGTTCACTTCAAAAGCTAAATTGCTCAGTACGAATTACATCTGTGAGATGCTGGGTGAACTGGAAATAAACAAGTATCTCAAAAACTTTTGTTATAGTTGGAAGTAATGAGATGGGCCTGCGTTATACTCCTATAAAGAGAGAGTCTAACATCTGGAAAATATAGAAAACTAACCAATTACTAGACGAAATAATTTTAATATTATAGTCTAAGTACAAAAACAACATTTCAGGATGTGATATAACTGTATAGAAACATTTCCAAGATATTAAGGATGAAAGTTAATAATAATTAAAACTACAACAAATAGCAATTATTTAGTATTTAGTTCAATTCGTCATTTTTATAAATCTGCATTATTTAATAGCACTAATCATCTTTGATTGAAGAAATATTTCATTTATTTATTCTAGACATCTTCCAGACAAACCGTCAGTGGCAGCTTAAAATTGGACTTGTTAAATTTTGGTGCTTTTAACTGCCATTGTTCTTACTTTGTTTACCGGATTTTGTGAAATGCTTTATTTCAGATATTACGTTTAAGCAAAGGTATTTTGTCAATATAGTCCACTCCATTTTTGTTAGCTTATAAAAAGTTATTATTTCCCATTGATTCGGAAATGATGGAGTATATATTTTGTTCTTTTTAGGGAAATATGGCAAACAATATGTCAAAAAGGCAATTAGACAAATGATCTGTGGAAATTAAATATAAAACTATCTTGGCTAATTTATGTTACAGTTTACAAAATTATAATAATGTACGTTTCTAAAGTAAAAGTTAAATACTATGCAATATTCATGTATTCTATAATGTCTGCTTTATATAGTTTAACTTGTAATGTATTTAGACTTAGTAAAAAAATAGTACCATTTATTAATGACTGATGTTTCTATATATACATATATATATTGTTAGTTATTTAGCTATATAATAGTATTTCTACAAACAACCCAAAATCAAATTATGAGCATCACAATGAGCAGTTACTGTTAATGTAAATACCATACCAGATACGGTGTATGGAAACAGGGACTGTAATGCAGGAGAGATATATAAACGTGCCAAGAAGGAAAACATAATGTGCAGTTATTTTAAGTTAATATACGAGTAGTAATGTATCCTGTTAAACAGACCAAGTGACTGTTGCCATTGAAGTAGTTTAGAAAAATACCACAATATAATGTATTCGTTTTTTTGTGGCACGATGCTCTCCTGAAAAATCCTCATATTCTAAAAATTTATTTTTTGTCAATCGGTCCGTTATATTTCTCCACTCTTCTTTAAAGTAAAGTTTATTCATTCATATTAATAACTTAAGAAGAGTTAAATATGTCCTAGTGCTATTAGGAAAAGTAATACAGAAAATAAAATTTGTTGTTTAAACTCACATTGTTATATTAATAAGTACAATGGTAAATATAGAAGCATGTAATATCAATCACAAATTATATTGTAGTATATTTAGCACAAGGTTTTACAGATTATTTAAGTAAAATTAAGGCGCTTTTATCTGAGTTAAAATACCAAGCCTTGTATTGTAATTACCTTTACGGAAACAATGGACTCAAAATGTTTTGTTCTCTGCGTAGAATGTGTTGTTTAGACTCAATGCAGCACTTTATTCTTTGTAAACTCCCGATTTAAAGGGGTGTTGATTACTTTCGCATTATCCAAGTGGCAAATGATACGAAAATTTATAAAAGCAGCAGCAATTAACAAGTAAACAAAACACAGATTTCGTCTACTTTTAAAAAAAGAGTAATCATCAACTTCTCCGGTGGGTTAGCATATACTTAATTTACATTTATTGATACAAAATATAATGCATTTTTAATCATTTATACATTAAAAGTATATATATATATATATATATATATATTTATTAGAATTTGGAATATAACTAAAAACTACATACTCAGTAAATTCAAAGACATGTGATTTATTATTCGTTGATATTTCTATTTTTCAGGTTTCATTCTTTAAAGTATACATATAAAAAAGTTGAACTACATGATTTAAAAACAACATGTACGCATTTTAAAATAAATTGTTTTTTTATATTACAGTATAAATTATTCATACATAAGATTTTGTTATTTTGCATAGTTTCATTATGTTCAAACGTATTTATCTAACTTTAATAATTCGATCTTAATAATGATTGTTTCTGGCAAGTTCTCAGGATTAGGTCTAGTTTAAAAACCGGACATATTTTAATAAAATGTATTAAAATTGTAGGAATAGGAAAGTAAAACAGACTATAGTTTTTGCTTACAGATATTTTATTTCTATTTTGTAAACATTTTCTATATTGTGGCTATTAACAGCTATGGTGTAAAATGTTTGCATTATACTAAACACTAAAATTTTTAAAATATTTTCTATAAATGGTAACATATTTGGAGTAAAACTGCACATTAGTACTTATTTTTATATCATAATCAGGAATTTAATAAATATTTCTAATTAGTGACAAACATATCAAATAACCAAAACATACAACAAGAAATAAAATTCGTTTTATCTATTGTGTTATATTTTGCAAGTAAGTAATACAAATAAAAGAACTAAAGCATAATTTCTCATAATATATTAAGTTAAATTGGAGTGTAGTTTTCGTAAAGTTAAAATATATTTGTTTTCTTCAGAAAACTAGTAACTTAAGTTATACCAGTCTTACAATAAAATTGTAGTCAACAAGTCGAAAGAGAGATCACACAAACTTTTCAAGCTAAAAGTTTTAGAGTTATAGATTTTTTAGCTAAAAGTTTTAAATGGGTTTTTTTTTTAAATAAAACCAAAAACTATAGTTGAAACAACTGTTTCTATGCATTCTACGCACTCATCAGTTTTATTAATTAAACAAAAACATTAATTTATTTAAAAATAAAACGTTTTACACGAATTTTAATAAGAAACTAGAATCAGCCCTGTAGATCGGAAATGTATAATTATGATATTGTCATACTAAAATGTATGTGTTGTTAGTCCTTATAGTTTTTACACGTTTGATTGTTTTTGAATGTTACTGGAATAATATTGTTTATTGTCTGCTATCTACCATTAATTTATTATAAATATAATCGCTCAAATCAAAACGAAAGTAGTTTTTTAGTAATTTAGAATTTTTTAAATCATTTTAAATAAAAAGTAAAAATGACTTTTAATACATAATATTCATTATTGAAACTCCATTATGTAAAACTTTTAATGGTACTACATAGCTTTGTCAAATAATTTTAATACACAATTAAATTAAGTTTTATAGTTAAAAAAGTTACGATCGAGTTATATAACTAAGTCAATAAATTATATAAATATGACAAAATAAATCGTAAATAAGATTTATTTTGGTATTGAAGAAGAAAACTGGTCTTCATAAATTGTATAGTTATAGACTAATGATATTTCCTTTTGGGATTTAAAAGCTGACATGTTAGATTAAGATGCAGAATGCAAAAATTTATTAAAAATATACAAACCCGGTATATTAAAATTGAATTAAAAATAATTGATTGTAAACTATACAATTGCATTATTTTAAATTATATCATTTAATAACAGTTCTGTTCTGAACTTCTAGAAAATTGGTGTATTAAAATAAATTTGTATGGATGAATTTGTTAATGGTAGGATTGATTTCATTATTCTATTAAAAACTGTCTACACTTCTTATGATCTTTAATTTGAGGTATTGCAAAGTATAGATGGACTTTTAAACATTTAAGTTTGAGTTATTGTGATTGGGTGAAGGTCTCACCATTGTTGCAATATTTCTGAATTCTATTCTCATATGAATATTAAACGTTTATTGAACCAAACACTTTGTAAATTATTTGGATTTTGAGTAGTACATAAAAAACGATTTATACAAACCTCTATACGTGTTCGTTATGTTTCTTTTTTTTAAGTGACTAAATTCGTCATTCTATATAAAGATTATTACTGGTAAAAATTAAAATAGTACACGTTTTTAAATTTAACGTTAAATTATTATAATGTGTATAATTTATTTATTTTATTTACATTATTTTTATTTTTAAATCATTGTATAAGTATCCAAGTCACAAATAGAATATAACAAATATTACTTTGTATCCGTCGTTTGGCTTCGTTCAGCTTTCTTTTATAACGCGTTTCTAAACATATGTTTCATCATCAGATACCTAATAAAAGTTACATTACATACAACTCAAAAACACTCAACTCACAACACACACAATTATTATGACATTTAATCCGGGTAGACTTCTACTTAGAATCACGGTCGAACGACTACTGACTGAATTCAATGTTTAGTTGATAGAGTCCGATATTCTTATCGCCGAATCATACAATATGTTAGACTGAAACAGTAACTGGTCGTTAAGCAATTGTTTGTCGTTGTGTTTAAAGGCTTTATATATTTCATATTCCTCTATGGCATTCATATATCTACCCTTCACGCAAAAATGAATAGGTTGAAAATTTGTATTAAAATCCTTGAATTGGTGATTGGTGTCTATTAAATGGCGAGCGTAATTTGAATTGTTTCCATCTATGTTTTTCTTTGGTAGATGTTCCTTAAACCGTTTAAAAAACGGCCTCCCGGTTTGGCCTGTATAGAATTTATCACAATTATCGCAATTGATCCTATATATCCCAGTTTTTTCCTCCATCGGTCTAAGAATTTTGCAGCGGAGAATTTTCTGTATATTGTTGTTTGTGCGGAAAGCGGAAAGTTATGTTGCGTTTACGGAGAAATTCCGGGGAGAATGTTGCCGTACTCTGTTTACACTTATTTGGTTTTTGTTTTGTCCATCCGCTTGTTGTTTGTATGTTTTTTAACCAAATTGTCGTATTCAGGACAAAGTATTACTATAAAATTATTATTATAAAGATATATTGTGCTTGTCTCGTGTCAACACACAAGCCTAGTTCGTATTTGGAGTCTATTTATTCAGATTTAGGCCTATATTTATTATGTATAACTATTTTTATGGAATATTTTAATGGATTAAAATAATATAACAATATTATAATAATAGTAATTTTATATGAGGAAGAAAAACACTTTTATAAGACATTTTTTTAATATAAATATATCAGCAATAGATAAACAACATTATCGCAAAAAACATCTTCAGATATAGAAAATAAAAAAAATTACTAAAGTAATACCGTCTCTAACCAAAAATGAACTATAAGCATTAATGAATATTTGAAATAAATGCAGATTCATTGTAATGTTTAATTATCTGTTATAAATAATATTAATTGGTATTGGGTACCTGTTGTTACAGATATATAAAACAAATACAAATTTACTATGTACTTATACAAATTGTCTGAGAGTGTCGTGTAAAATGCGAATAGTTCTACAGTAAATGGAAAAAAATGGATTTGAGTTGTTATGTTTCAGTGATAAAAGAGTTTTTTTCATTAATGTCAGATATTTAATATTATATTAAAATGGTCTAAGAGCTCACCAGATGGATGTGTATTTCTTGTATACGCAGAGCCAACTTTATAACCACTTTCTGGATGACATTAAATATAGCCATTGTAGATTTACAGGCACATTCTCAGATCATTAACCAATTCAAAAGAAATGCCTAACCATATGATTGTAACGTACAACAGTCATATTAAAAAAAATAATAAAACATTATGTTTAGTTAATATTTCGTTTAAATTCCTAAAGACGTATATTTTTCTCATTTACGTTTCCAATAGTTACCATCAAATAGGACTGTTAAGTGTTTGTAAAAGCCAACTCTATCAATATCACAGACACAAAGCTTACTTAAAGATGATTCTCACACGACTACGATTTAATGCGTTCAAAATTACAATCACTAATGGACTAATGGTCTAAAGAAATTGTGAATACAACTAAACTGAGTAAAAATTTCGAAATAATTCAATTTGAATATAAAATAAAAATAATGTTTTACGTTGATAGCTTTATTTTCAATTACCTTAGCATTTTACGGAAGTAGGAAATTATTTGCGATACCAGGTTCTACAACAAATAAAACTATCTAATTAAACTAGAGTGCGGATGTTTTCTCAGGAAGTATACTTTACAAGCATTACAAATTCATTTGTTATATAAATAGATAAGTGGGAAAATAAATATTTGAATAGTGACATAATATATTTTTCTTTTGTTTTAACGTTGGCTACAATATTTAAATTCGTAATTTAACCTACAGTACTATTTAATTTATTTCATAAAGTATATTTAAAAACAAACTATATTAAAAATATGTTATTTACATCTTTATACACCCAATATTGAAGTGGAAACCGTATAGTGAAAGTGAAAAAGCTTTCATATAAAGTACAAAAACCTTAAATTGAAAGCAATGCAATATTATTGTTTATCTTTATCGGAAAATGCTTTGTAAGATTTTATTAAAATATGCAATCTTTTACAATTACCGGGTACCTCATTTAAAACGGTTCTTGATTATTTTACTATCCCTTATACTTAAATTTTATGGAATAAAATAAATAAATAATTGTAACATATTTATTTTATATTTTTCTTGTTTGTCTTATCTTATAAAAACTTTTCATAACTATGCTAAATCATACATTTATTTATTATTATTAATACATTATGTAATTAACCTACTGTATTTACTACACCATTTCTAAACTCCAATTAAAATAAATATTTCAACTAGAATCGTTTCGATTTTACTACTTTGGCAAATACAAAAATTATTAAATTAAAGAATTTAAAAATAAAACCATCTGTATATTTCACATAGTTATAAGGGTTTTAAAGATGCAGCTATTATTATATTATTTCATTTGACAAATTTGACATGTTCTATTTTGTATAAATATATACATATTGTAGCGTTTTACCGACAGTTTACAACCTTTCTGCATTTACCCTTACCGACCTTTCCAAGTAGTTACTCCTTTCTCCACTAGGTACCGACTCTGTACGGTATCAGTACTTTCTACTTTAGCATGCGTGCCTATCTATGCAGAGGTCGCTATCATGCAAGGCCTTTATCTGAAATCTGAACAGCTGATGTATATCTAGTCCGTTAATCTTGCTTAGTCATAGAATATTCGAGAAGAACGTCGGCCATTAGTTCTGCTACAAGAAGGTCCACCTTGTAATGTCTCTGTAATATAGTTAACTATGTCATGGTTTTTCTTTTTTTATTTAGTCGCGAGTTATGCGCAAGGCTAATTGATATGTCTTTATTATAAACCTTTACTTCTGAATACCAGGTATGTGGAATGTTTTAGCCTTATTTTTGTTAGTTATGAAATGTACTCTTTGTAAAATTTTTATAAAGTTAGTTCCACCCTTTGCATTGTAAATAACTTTTCAAATTCATACAGTTTTGTTCAAAACCTATGTATTTCTTTTATAGCCTAAGTTTAAACTTTAACTTTACAGCCTGAAAAAAGGTTATTCTATGTTATGCATTTACCATATCTTAGCCTATTTTAAACAAAAGACTAGCCTATACAGTTTTTCTGTACAACTGAATCAGTTTAAACTAAAATCTTGAACTTTAAGGTGCCATATCCAGTTTTATATCTTGATATATTTAATTTTACTAGTCTAGAACATTTTGAGTTCACCATGTGCTTTTTCTGCATGTAGAAACATTCAAGAGTAACATGACAAGTTCAGTAGTAACTTTTGGAATCTTTTAAAGTAGCTATTTGTCACCTTGTGCTACCAATATTATGAAGGCTAACTTAAAAGGAAAACTATCTGTACTATGCTTGTTTATTTTGGCTAATTGCATTCTAAAAAGGTTGTTATTTGTTTGATGCAGTTTTTCACTGGTCCAAGTTCTGTACTCAATTTCAACTATTATGCTATAAATCCAACTACAGCTTGTAACTTGCTGAATAAGCCAACATCCTACATCCAGCATTTATAGATACTTTTCGGCGACAGTGCTTTACCATAAACAGTTATGAACTGAAATATTTTGTAACTACCAAAAATCTGCAGTGAACTTTTTTTTTTTAATGAATTTTGAATAGGCTGTATTTGTAATTGTATTTTTTGTAAATGAATAGTATATAGGACATGTTTTTGTATTTAATAACATTGGGAGGTGCAGCTATAGCATATTTCGGACCTTAGCCCTAAGGGCTGTATATATTAGAAATTCATATACCTTTTTTTTTAATAGAGAGACGTCTCATAATTAATTTTTTTAAATTTATTTAATTATATCTAGCTTTACAGTTGGCCAACGACATAAATTTTTATTCTTAAACAAATCCATGGTATTTCATGTTAAAATTTTTTAATTTGTTAATCTTTTCTGTATAAACTCTGTAATCATTATTAACAGGGAGGGTTTTTAATTTTTATTTTTGGGGAGGGGTTTTAAATTCAATTTAATTAAATATATATGTATTCTTTTAAATTTGAAGTTTTTCTTGTACTAAGGGCATATAAATAATTTCATTTTCTTGTATTAAGGGCATATAAAATTTTTTTCACATTTTGGTTAATAAAGCCAAAATTTATATCTATTTCTATGGTTTATTGAGTTAACCTCTAGGTATCTTGTGTATTGTGAGTAATAAGCTGAAACATTCCTACCTTTGGTGATATTTAAATTTTTAAGGTAAGTTTTGAACATGACCAATCTATGTGGCCCAGTATTGCTTCCGTTCCCTTAATTATTCTTTTGTAAGATTGGTACAATATATATTTAATTCCTTCAATATAACCACATTACCATTGCAAAATTTCATTATACAACGTGTTACGTATTTTCTTCAATGCAAGTTGTAGGCCTACATTTTCAATCTCTGTAAATTATTATATTTTTTTATATTTAAATAAACTATTTGAGTTTATATTATTACTAATTACATGTAAAATAAATTGAAGTGATGTCTATTTAATCTTAGGTAAATCTTTTGGTTGTATGTTTTGAAATGATTTAGGTTCATATAATCAAATCAACATTGTTTTTTTAACTCAAATTTGTATTTATCCAAATAAGGTATTTTTATGATACAAACAAACAAAACTGATAAAACTTTCATTTATGACAAGTTGATTTATCTTCCGTAAAACAGTTTTTGTGTAAACAATGCGTATCGAATTGTCCTAGGGCATTGAGACGATAATATGTACGTAGTTCTTCGCGTTAATTTATATGTTTAAGTGTTATGTTTTGTTCGTAATTATTTGTTAATTTTATTGTATAACGATCTCGATAGTGAGTGATTATATACTTTAAAAATGGAGCAGATGCTCTGAAACGCGTAAGTGCGATTTCAAACAGGAAGTCACTTGGTGGAACCTAAATAAGGTAAATCAGTGTTATTTAAAACGTTTGTGACTCGGATACCAAAAAACATGAAACTATGTAATTTAGTTTATTTGAAAGACAACCTTACTTATTTCTATATTATTTTAGTTACAAAAAAAAAATAACAGGGGAAATACTGTAAATAATACTAAAATAATAATTATATAAAAATAAATTAAACTGAAAGTATAATTAGGTTGAAAAGACGTAACGCTATTTAAAAACGTTAAGTGAGACAGACACCTACGATAAGTTAAATTGGTCACAAACTTTGCTCAGAAATACCCTTAGATCAAACATTGTAAACAAATTATGTCAGCAACGTTTTACACTATAATGAATATTTAAAATAACTCTTAACAGAAAATTTTGAATGTTAAATGTATGGTACACGTGTAATTTCTTACAAACTCAAATCGACGTATTAACTGATAACGTAAATAGACTGATGCGAATTTTGATACATTATTCTTATGGAATAATTGTGTACGTCTATATTAGAACAAAGCTTACTATATTACAGGAATAAATCGTTTATAAAATATCTTGAGGTTGAATATAAGTATAGGAATTTAAAAATTAGTAAGAATTGTAAAAACAAAATAAAGGTTGATCCTTAGAAATGTATACTCACAATCTTCCCATGACTATAACTACCCCCCACCTGTTATACTTCATAGTCTTTATTTTTTAATATTATTACTAAATTTTTTTTTACAAAATCGTATAAATAAAGTTATTAAGTTAAATATAAATTCCATAAATATGTTATTGACATAAATCAAAGTGTATTATATTTTACTTAAGTTGGAATACTACTAAAAATTTTCAAAGTAAAAATTACAAATCTTGCTTACGTTTAGGATGTTTGTTTAAATTAACTTTTTCGTGTATAGTATTTATGGTATAATCATATCTAAATAAATAAAAATGTAAATCTGCGTTTGTTCAAAATCGATAATCTCCGAAAGTTCTTCACCGACTGCTTTGAAATTTTGACACACACTTTCATTTGAATACAAGCGTCTTTTTATTAACTTTTAGAAAAACTGCAGCATCTATTGGACATAAAAACAAAAAAACTAAAACACAATATTTAAACAAACCTGGATTATACTTGTAAGATAATATTATTAATTATTAAAACCACCACCACAGTATGTGAAACTGGTTACAATAAAATTTGGTTCCACCAGTAACTTATTAATAGTTAATTGAATTTAGGTAAATTGCAATTAATGAAGTCAGATTAACTTAGAACAAATATAAAGACTATTGCACTTCGTTAGTATTCGATAGTTTCCATCACAAAATAAGGTAAAGAACTGCATTACTATCAGTAACCATGCGAACAAAGTATATATATTTTTTACAACTGTTTCCGATATTTTAATGTTATTATAAAATAATGAAATATTTAAAGTAAAGTAAATTTATTTATTTAAATGTTGCTTTGAACGTCAGTTGATTTATCACGTGTAAATAAGATTATTTCTCGGAAGTAAAACGTTATTGCATGACTCATGATATAGATAATCTACTTTCCTGAGTTTACGTTAAATGGTTTATCTCTAATTTCAACTGTTATTACAATCTGTTATATTACTTGTTATGAACTCTTTATGTAGACAAGATATTAACAATTAAATTATATTATACTAGCTGACCCCACCATTATTGAGGATAAAATATACTTTATTGCCTTTTTGTGAAGCCAACTATTAATTTGGCTATAATAATTTATTTAACACAAATACCGTTATAAACCTACTAGTCTTTATTTAAATTACTGACAAATAATGTACCGAAAGCTAAAATGTTACCACCTTTAACATTTTATGACGAATGTAATATTGTATGACCATAAAATCGGATCTGTCAGGCGTTTGATGGTTTAGAAATTGGATAGAGGTTTCAAGGTTCAGAAGGGCTCAACACTATGATTATTCAATATAAATTACGTGGTAGGAGTTAAAATGAAAAGTTGACTTAAAAGGAAAAGCCGTCAGACACGAACGAGTGATGTCGAGATCAGTCTGCTACCAATCGGAGTTTGTAAAGTTCGTCTAGGAGGAATCAGCATGCATCCACCTTTGCCAGGTCTTGTCTCTTCCAAGTTCCTTCTCTCTTTCTGTGGGTCATTTATTTAAAATTTGTTTACAAAATACTAAAAACAATATACAATTGAAATAAACGTCGATGATGACTTAGAGTGTCGATAAGCACATCCGCCCTAGTCGACGATAGTTGTTTGAGTAGCCTTGTCTCGGGCTGATCTGATATTAACTCTCGAAGTTTGGTCAGTATTGCACCGTTTTGAAGTGGTAACCTTCCATTTTTTGCAGTGTTTGGCTGCTGGTTTTGCTCCTTAGCTTCTTGAGAGTTGGCGTATATTCCCCTGTAGTGTTGTCATTTCCATTTTGAATGTATGGTTTGTCCTCAATTTGAGTTACAAACTGAATATCCGTTGGTTTTGTGATTATTTCCAAAACATGCTGTAATATTTCATCTGGTTTGTTGTCGATTAGTGGAAAATTGAATGACAGTTGAGGAAATCGTTCCTAATTGAAGAGTGTAGCTTTAAATTGCTCGAATTTCATCTTGGTTATAAAATGTAACTCATGGATAAAGTCGTCATTTATAAGGAACATTTTGTTTGTTTTAGGTTTTTTTTTAGTTTGACATAAAACGGACTAGCCTTTTAACAATGCATCCCGATTAGGAGTGCAATAGATTTTTTGTGTAGCTTGTGTTGTAGTTTTAGAAGCATCTAATAGCGTGGACGGAAATGAGCTTTATAAATAAGCCTGGTGCCAAATCACGAGTTTGTTTAGCCAGTTTGCCGTCGCTCCATACGCCCCTTGTTTTGTAGTGCGGATCCTTGATATCTCACAGAGGCGTGTGAGGATTGTTGAACAAATTGTGAGATCCAATTGGCATAGAATAGGCTAGCTACTTTAGAGGTGTCTATTGAAACGGTCCAAGCGAACTCGCTCCAAGAACCCCTTCCGTTTGAACGATCACTGACCTACTCTACCCTAACTTCTGTACCGATCAAATTCCTTGCTTATTTACGCAAATTTGATGTACATAAATTGCATAAATTTTACTAAATATTTTTCACTTCGTATCACTATTTTCCTTACTCTAACATACACATATATAAACGCAAATATATTTAGTTGGCGAATTATTATTCTTCCCCACAGCTCTGTAGGTCAGCTGTTTCTTCTGGCGGTTGGGGCTCTGGTTCTTTTTAAGTATATATGTATATATATTTGTATATAAAAAAATGTAATTCTTTTTACTCCTACCGGCTTTAGCTCAGAAAGAATAATGCTCTCTTTTTAAATACTTTGAACTCCCTTTCTACAGGGCGTGTCTTTGTTTCACAATCAAAACAACGATTTACTGGAAATAAAGTTTTATGCATAAGATCTGAGCACTTGATCTTATTTGTATTGAAGATATTCAAATTACTTCTTTTATTTTTGCTAATTTTATTTATTTTAGCAATTTACACACTATACATTTGGAAATGCCCAAAGGTTAATTTTTCAATAATATTCTCGTTTTCTGAGTAACAAATAATATCTCCTTGATATTTAACCTTTATTTAACATAAAAGAAAATTCAACTCTTCTCCAATAATTAATACCAAAATTTGAATAGTCTCTTTTCATAAGTATATACAATAATTCTTGACACATTTGATTACAAGGTTGCACATAATACATACAAAATTTGAAATTCTAAATGAGAAAAGGTGAGTATCCCGCGGTATACAATTTTATTTTATTACTAGCTGGCCCGACCCGGCTTTGCACGGATAGACAAATCAACCTGATACTAATAATCAGCCCAAGTGTTTTAGTTCATTGTAAAAAAAAAGTTCATTGTAGGCCTAACCTAAAATTATATTCAGTTTTTGATCCAAATCAGTTGTTGATCAAAATCAGCTGTTTTAAGCTTTTCATACGAACAGCTGTTTTTTGTGCCCATGATAATAAAATCAAAAGAAATCTTTCTTCTTCTTCCTTAAGATTGACCTTCCATAAGATTAACATTGAAACTTTGAGAGCCACTGGGGCGTAGCCCTTATCACTAAGGGGTATGAAAAATAGATGTTAGCCGATTCTCAGACCTACTTAATATACTCACAAAATTTCATGAGAATCGGTCAAGCCGTTTCGGAGGAGTACGGGAACGAACATTGTGACACGAGAATTTTATATATAAGATTTATAATTTTTAGAATATTTACTATTATTAATTAGTCTTAGAAAAAGTTTTAGTTTAATTTTTACCCAAATAATTACATGAATTAAGCAAAGTTTCTTTTTTTTAAATAAAAAATACATACAAGAAAAACAATAATAAAAATAATAATAATCGACTCTGGATACCTTGAGACGTCTTTTGTGCGTCCTTCCAAGTCTTCCTGAATGTTCACGGAAAGTGTGGTGAGAGTACGGGTTTCGTCCCTCGATCGCCTTTGATTTCTCCCAAGACCTCCGCTAACCCTCAGGATCGTTCCGTTGTCGTGAATTACGAAGTAGCCTACTTTAAAGAAAACTAGGACTCAATTCTATTCCCTTACTTAGGGCAAAATTTTAGCACAATTCGGTACAAAGTGATGTAGACCGTATACTGTCTTAAACAATTCTTCTCTTGGGCTGCCTCGACCTGCCATATTTATGCCCGCCCGGCCGATGTACATTTTTTGAACTCGTGTAACAAATTAGTGATTCCTAAATTTTTTATTTTACACCAAAGTCTTTTTATATATCGATTAATTTTTAGTTTATTTAAAGATTTTTACAGTTTATAGTTATAAATCGTCACTTTTGGAACCAATTCTACAACATTTTATCCACACTCGTATCACTCCGCGTCACGTGACGTACACCGAAGCTGACCACCAGACTTTTCGTTCGGACATGACAAACTGCCCATTACTGTCAATTTTTTCCAAAATTTTCCCATCTCCCAAACCACTATCTTTTCAACATTCAAACTTTCACAAATCGTAGTTTATAGTTTATGACGCATATACGAATGTCAATCACATTTCTACGCGGCTTAGTTCTTAAGTTATTCAACACGTAAGATTTCACTCCTTTCCATTGTGTAAAGCAACTAAATCTAATTATTTCTTAGTACTGAACATTTCCTAAGTACATTTTATTACATAATTATTATTGATTTATTACTTTCTCATTCAGAAAACCCCCCTTTACAATTGTTTCTTCAAAATCTATTCTTTCCTAGCTATGAACTAAACTTGTTCAATTCTCAACAAATATTACTTAGACTACTCAGTGATTACACTTTTTAAATTATTTTATACTATTTCCAGCCATATTTTTACTTAATTTGGTATTATTTTAGCTTTTTCTTACAATTTGAATTTGCTTATACTCTTTTGATTAATCACTTTAAACTTACTTGGTTAATCAAAATTTCGTAAAGAATACTTTGTTTTTGTTTTTAATTATAGTCTACTACTGAGTGTAATATTTGTTTTTTGACTTTCTTTAATATTGAAATTTTTAATCAACTTTGCTGCGGGAATACTCACCAATTAATGATCATATCTTAATGCTAATAACTACCAGCTAATACACACATGTATTTTAAGGGAATAGTACATTTTCATGGAAATTTGGATATTTAAAATTTTTGCATTAGAATAAAACGACAGCTGAGATGTAACATTCTAACAATCACCCCATGCTTGTTAAGTTTTGTCAGTGACCAGAGTTCATGTCTATTGTCCTCACTCTTCACTAGTTGTTCAGCGTACAACTAGCAGTTTAACTTTTACTAATTTTATTAAAATATAAAGATTCTGAAACTGAACTGAAAGATTTGTTTCACTATGTTAGAAATGTTGCGTCTGCCTCTATGTTGCGTCAAAGGCTAGAAACAACTGTGCTTTCTGTGACGGTTGTGCCAGACGAACTGCGTTTGCCAGTGCTAGTTTTGGAGCTTCGTTGGTTCAAACTGCTTAGGCGTTCCATATTAGTGGAGTGTAGTCTATTATCATTGAACCAAGGATATATTTGTTTAACGCTTGCTGGGTATAATTCGATGAGGCCAAATGGAGTAATCATAACTGTCTTGGCGTCATATTCGGTGGCGGTTCTCTTCTTCTTGCTGTTGATCACATCCCATTCCAGTGTTGCTTAGGTTATTTCCCATCACTCTCACTGTGTTTTTTTAAACAGGAAAATGATGCTGCGTTATATATTCTGGCTGAAAGATGTGACTAATTGTGTGAAGATCTTGTGGGGTTGCAGGCTGATGACAAGTTGGACCTAATGTCATTTGTGATTATTCTGTTGGTATCAAAAACTTCATCCACTGATTGAACCATAGCGGTTGATTTTTTTCCCAGAATGGCGGTAGCGTGCTGAAAAGTTGATTGCGGAAACTGGATCTGCGGTCACTGTCACTGATGGTTCTTGCGACATTGTACTATATTTCATCAATTCGATCACACCAGGGTCGCCAATTGTCGGACCACTTGATGGTTTAGGAAACTGGATATAGGTTTCAGGGTTCAGAAAGTTTAGACAATATGCGCATTCAATATATTGACAAGGTAGGAGTTAAAATTAAAATTCGTCCTTGAGGGATCAGATTAAATACAACTAATTGGGTAGAGAGTTGTCGGGATCAGTCGGCAGACAACTCGGAGATAGGAAAGTTAGTCCTAGAGATAAGCAGTGAGAGTAAAACAGCTGAAGTGGCCTGCAAATGTCCCCACCTTTGCCTATTCTTGTCCTTCTAAATTTCCTCTCTCTTGCTGTGTGTCATTTATTTACAAAGGTTCACAAAATACTTAAAGTAATATGGAATATATATCATTGAAATCAGCGTCGATTATGACGTAATTTTAACGTGTTCCTACAGCCCCAATTGACCAGCCTGCTGAGAAGACAATGATTAACCCACCATAAAAGGTTATGCCTAAATTGAATGGATAGGTATTTTTTAGCTAAATTGTAACAACCGGAAAATGTAATTATATATATATTAACGTTGTTAATTAGATTTGTAAAAATCATGCATACCTATATACTAATTAGATATACTTTAAAAGGTATAGGCCTATAATGTAACTAAAATGTCTGACTCTCATTTTGTGGTTTCCAGTACAATCTCTAGAACTGCATAGAGTATGATAATATATTCTAATAATGTTTCCATGGTTCGATTTAAAATTGTATTTTACTTTAATATTAAAGGAAACTGTTATTAGTTATACATATTTTTATAAATTAAAGCGAATGTTGTTATCACATTATGCGTGCAAAATAATTAAAGTTGATTACTGAAAGCTCCATAAAGCTATTCCTAACATGCTCGTTCGAACAAATAATTTGTTGTATTCTTGTTAGTTAATTTAATTAAAAATTAATGTGCATACAATGAAATCCAAAATGCATATAAATTTTATGGCTTATGTAATTTTATTTATATTTGGCATCATTTAAGTGTATTATATATGACTTAGAATAATATATAATTTTGCTCTAATGATGTTGCCTGAGTTGTTTACTTTACGTATAAAACAAGGAATCCAAACTCTAGACTACATACATCAAACAATTATAGAAGAACAAATATATATTGTTTTTGTTAAATACGTAGTCGATGCAGATAAAATATCTATAATACATTTTATAAACTGCGATTTAAATAATTAGTTTTTACAAATGATCACGTTATACAATTATTTAAATTCACTTTTTATAGAAACATCTGTTCTTGCAAACTATAGGACTAAGAAAATTAAACAAAACTTTTTCCGCGTAATTGATGTTAAAAAGTCACTACACGTACACGTCACTCAATATTGTTTAACAGTATTATAATGTTAGCGTAGCTACATCATGTCAATCATTTAAATTTTTCGAAGCTCGCTAGTAATTCAAAATTGTATTTGCATTTGTTAAAAAATCTAATGCCCAAAATGATTGATAAAACTCATTGCTTACTAGTAATAGGCTACAAGTGAACTTTGAAACCACCTTTCATACAATGAGACATTTTGCACTTTTTTATTTATGGAAGATAATGTGACAAAATAATAGCATTTGATTACGATTTGAGCAACTAAAGAAGTGGCTCTAATTCGTCGGATATTTCATCAATATAAAATTACCATAATTAAAGTGCATCATGTACAAATTAACAATTAAGCACTTTTTTACTACAATTAATTATTAAACACAAAACTTACGAAAAAGTGCCTTGTTTGTCCAACTAAACAATATATTTTATGTTACAATCTATGACATTGAATTATCTGAGTATACATTATTCACGACTATATACTATTTCATTCTTCGTCAAATACTGTTGCAGGTATTCACTTTTAGTGGTATCATTCACTAATGATGAGTGGATTCACACAGACAGAGAACGTGTGTATGGCTTGCGCAAAAATGATATGTTGAAGTCAGAGTTTAGGTTATCAAGTGAGAGGTTGTAAAATAAATCAGTCTGATAGCAACCTTATGGACTGTGCAGACTAGGAGGTTCTCTTGATTTTACCTTTAACCGTAAATGTATCTGTAAGTTCGAGCAAGTAGAGGGAATTCACGACTTAAGTAAATAAATAAGTTTTACATGGGTTAAATAAATAGTCTGACTTTATTCTGAGGAAAGGTTTACACCTCAGAAATCCTGTCATCGTCTGGATGCTTGTACGAGGAGCTGACAGATATTTCCAAAAAGGAGACAAGCCATCGCCAGGGACTAGTATCAGATAATTACAGCAAGGAACCCGTAAAATACTTGTATATATAAAATATTCTTTTAGAATAAATTACATTATCTCCATTATGTTTCACTTAAAAATATATACATACAGCTTTAACACAATATTAATATCTTTGATTGATTAAATATTGAAATAATTTTTTTTTTATAAAGTTTGATTATAAAAGTTCTTCAAATAAAATTAATTACTTCTTCTTAGAAGTGAAATACATTCTTACTATCTCAGAGTCTAAGTTTTTTAATAACTAACGAGCGACAGCTCTTGATTTACTGCCTCTCCTGAACTATACCAGGTTCTAGGAAACTTATGCAATTTCTCCTTAGGTAGAAAATAAACGTCTTATGCAAACTTATGTCTGTTGACTCCCTAAACATTTAAAATAGTGAAAATATTAATAAGTTAATTTTAATATTGAAAATCAAGTATATATTCTTTACAGGTAACGTGCTACACATGGTATTATATTTTGAAAAATATAACTATTATACTTTTTTTAAATTAATAATATTAAATTAAATTAAACTATAGTTACATAATTTAAAAGTAACATTAGAAATTTTAACTGTAAATAATTTTATAAACTTCAGGAAAAAATGTGGTATTTGTTTTAAACTGCAACAATAATTAATTACATATGACAAAATCCTTATTATAATACGTGAAGCCGTTTTTTGTAAACACAAATCCTCCCTTATTTCTGGACCAATTTTAATGTTTGAGTTGTCAAAAAATTCGTCTCATTTCGTAGTTTTGCAAAAAGGTTTTAGATGTAAAAAATTCTTATCCTTAATGGCGTGAGCTAATCTCAAAGGTCGGGTTTTCCCCATAAGATTAACATGGAACGAATTTAAAAACCATTTCTAAACAAAACAGCTGTTTATAATAAGAATAAAACTAATCCAGCTGCTTTCGTGGATGTAAATAATTATGTTTATAGTATTCAGAAGATTATAAAATTATTTCTATACAAAACAGCTGTTTATAATAATAAAGAAACTAATCCAGCTGCTTTTGTACAAGTAAATAATGATTTTTAACCAACAGATATTGCAGTTTTTTTTTTAAATTTATTTTTACTGCAACTAGTTCTAAGAACTAACAATCAGCTTAAATCTAACAACATAACATGTAATTCTAACAACATAACATGTAATTTTTTAGTCCAGGTTAACCCATCGGCGCTCCTAGTATATTGATCTATGATGTCAGCTCAAAAGGCTTAGTCCTCTTGAGTCTTCTATGAAGTTCATCGTTGTTGAGAAGCTTGCACGCCTCCTCATTAATGTGAATTTTTAGCCGTCTTTGAACATATCACCACGAACATACCATGGTGCATTAGCTATCATTCTCAAAGTTCTATTTTGGAATCTCTGAATAATTTGCCTATTAGCATTTCGAGCACATCCCCATAGCTGTATGCCATAAGTCCATATGGGTTTCAGCACTTGTTTATATAGCTTTAGCTTGTTGTGCAGGGATAACGTGGACTTTCTGCCCAACAGCCAATACATCTTTCTCAATCTGATGTTCAGTTCATTCTATTTCTTTTTAACATGCTCTTTCCACCGAAGCTTGGCATCCAGAGTCATGCCCAGGTATTTCGCTGAGTTAGAGTGTGGGATCACAGTACCATTCGCGATAATATGAATATGATTATGTATCTTTTTATTTGTATAATTAATGTGGACTGACTTAGATTCATTAAGTTTTATGCACCATGTTTGGGCCCAACTGTTTATATAATCTATTTCTTCTTGCAGTTTTCCAGTTGACTGCTCAATTGTATCGCCTACAGATAGCACAGCAGTGTCATCAGCAAATGTAGCAATATAAGTATCTGGGAGTCTTGGCGTAGGAATATCTCTGGTATACAGGAGATACAGTAATGGTCCCAAAACACTACCTTGCGGAACACCTGCCTTAATCTCTTTTAAATCGGAGTAAGCTTCTTCTTGCTTTACCCTAAAAAACCTATGAGATAGATATGATTTTAGTAACATACTGTGGCCTTGTGGAAGCAGGTTTTGAAGTTTGTTGATCAGTCCAGCATGCCACACTTTATCGAATGCTTTCTCGACGTCGAGGAACACCACTGAGCAAATTTTTCCATTTTCAAATGATTTCTCTATGACATCGGTGATCCTGTGGATTTGATCAATGGTAGAATGCTGATTCCTAAAACCAAACTGGTGGGATGGGATTAAGTTACTGCTATGGATAATGATGCTTAATCTTTTGAGAAACAGTTTTTCAAATAATTTGGCCATTATAGGTAACAGTGAAACAGGCCTATATGAAGTTACTTCTTGGGGTTCTTTACCAGGCTTTGGTATCATTATAATTTCAGCAACCTTCCACAGGCTTGGAAAATGTTTCAGTCGAATCATAGCGTTAAACACATTCGTCAACTTGATCATAGCCCTTATGGGCAGTTGTTTTAGAAGTTCTCCAGTAACAAGGTCATAGCCAGGCGCTTTCTTCATCTTAATTTTGTTAATTTCATCCCTCACTTCCTTAGTGGTGACAAACGGAATAGCCGAGTCAGTTTGTATGACATTTACACAATCCAGATCACAACTTTGGTTCTCATTTGACTGGAATATACTTACAAGATAATTTGCAATAGTCTCAGCTTTTTCTTGATTGCTCCTAGCCCACTGGCCATTTGTCTTTTTAATAGAAGGAATATGAGATATTGATTTCCTCAAACATTTTGTCGCTCGCCAGAGCGAGTATTCAGTACTTTTATCATCCGTCAATTCAGATAAAAAAGTATTAACTGATTCGTTCTTTATTACTCTAATTTCATTTCTCAAATGCTGTGTAATCCTGTTGAGAGCTGTTTTATCTTGCGGAGCTCTTGTTTGATGCCATCTTCTGCGCAGTTTTCTTTTAACAGCAAGAAGTTCTTTTATTTCTTTAGGATAATTCATCCCTGCAGTTTTCCTCCGTATTTCAGGTGTACTACTCCATGCAGCATTTTGAATATCTCTAGTTAATTTATCCACTTCCTCTTCAAGCTGATCAATGGTCTTTAATGCAACAGATAAATTGATATTGGCTTCTAGAATATTTTTGAAGTGATTCCAATCTGTGTATTTGTTAACTAAGGTTGGGTTATTTTCTTTTATAATTACTTGATCACTTACTGTCAAGTAGATAGGCGAATGGTCTGAACTAAGATGTAGTCCTCCTTCAACTTTAATAAAATGTTTTGAAATATTTCTAATTATAAAAAAATCTATAAGATCTGGTAGTTTTTTAGGATCTGTTGGTCAGTAGGTTGGTCTGCCAGTAGATATAAAGTCGCAGTTGCACTTCTGTGCCGCTTCATAGAGTGCACGCCCTTTTGTTGTAATCAGTCTTGACCCCCAATGGGTGTGTTTAGCATTAAAATCACCTCCAATAATGAATGAGTGTCTTTGTTGAGTCAGTAGTTCAACAAACTGATCAGCTTCAATAGCATATCTTGGAGGGCAATAAATGGATGTCAAAGACAAAAGCTGATTAGTCATTGCTACTGTGATTGTAGTTGCTTGGATTTCATAAGACGAATACTTAGCTTCTTCATAGTGTTTAATACAACTCTTAATTATAACTGCACTACCTCCCCGAGCTCTATTATCTGGATGAATAGTATGATATACATTATAGTCTTTAATTTTAACGAAAGAATGTTTTGTAAAATGTGTTTCTGATACTAAACAAACATCTATTTTTTCCGTATTTAGGACAATACTTAGGTTCATGAAGGTGATTTAACAAGCCATTGGCATTCCATTCCATAATTCTAAGGTTGCCAGTCATCATTTGTCATCATATAACTTTCTAATCTCGTTGGCCGAGAATTTAACTGTTAATTAATTTTTGTAATATCTTTGATTTCAAATAAAATTTGAGTTAAAATATCATCACTTTTTTCAGAAACAGGTCTGATGTTGTGCTGCTCTGATTTATCTAGGGCAGCTTCTCTGTATGTGGTAGGCCGCTTGATCTTCTCCACATTATCCTTATCCTTGCCCGGATCATCTACCGTGTTAGTGCGGTGCATTGGAGTTTCAATTCTTGATATTTTAGGTTTCCATTTGTTCTCTCTTAAATTCTGCAATGCTTTAACAACCCGACATCCTCTGTAATTAGCCGGGTGTTCCTCACAACAGTGAATGCATTTTGGTTTGTCTGCTGCGACTTTTTTACATTCTGTTGTTAGATGATGTCCTGCACATTTAACACACCTTGGCTCATTTCCACAAAATTTGCGTGTATGTCCATATGCTTGACACTGTTTACATTGTGGAATTAACTTCGATCTTCTAAGTGGTTCGATTGTCACTTTCGACCCCATGATCCTGTCAGTAGCATAAACTTTGTTGATGTCAGTTCCAGAATTAAAGTTTACTTCAAACATGTCCAACGGTTCCTTGGTTTTCCATTTGAGCTTGTTCACTGCACTTGTTGCTTCTAAGCCTTTACCATTAAGATAAGAGACTATATCTTCTGGATCACACGAGTGATGCAGATTTTTAATCATAACTCTCACAGGCCTGTTCTGCTTGTCCTCATAAGTATGCCATGCAAATTTGTGTTCTGATAGCATTTTAGTGGCTCTTTTGTAGCTATCACTATCAGTGAGATTCATTTTAAAAATTCCTTTATTAAGGGGAGCCAGGCGTTCCTATCCCTGCCATGTTAATTTGCTTGATTTTCAAATACCTTTTCTGAAAAACTACTTGTTCTATCACAATCATTTTTTTTTATTTTAAAGCTACTATCTTTATCTTTACTTTAACCTAAGAACTTTGCTTTATTTTAAAAAATAAATAAAATATGAATTTTTTAAAAATGTATATATTTTTTAGTTAAATAATTGTCTTTCAAACAAACTTACAATGGAGCTATAACTGTTACTGGCAAATCCTTAGCTTAAAACATGCAGCTTATTTTTCTGAACAGAAAAAAAAATCATAAATATATCTCAAGCGGTTACGGAGAAAAAGGTATTTTTGTCCGAAAAAACACAACTTTCGGAAAACGCAATTTGAAAATAGAGTAAAATAATGATCCTACCTGGCACTTCGGACATACTGCGATTTTCGCAAACAAATTCTGTAAGCTTACTAAACTAACAAGATCAAAACAATCATTTGAGTCTGCATTATTTTCAAAATCATCATAAGAACCTAAACTAGTGCTCAATTTCCTACTGGAAGCACTTTTTCTTACAGTTGAATTACCACTATTCTCATTGTTCGTAGGCCTAGATTCTGCAGAAGTAGTAGGCCTAGATTCTGTAGAAGTACTAGGCCTAGGGTTAGGTTCTGGATTGGAAGCATTATTCTCACTATCAACAAACTCACTTTTACTATGAATGTGTCGTCCTGTAAACACTCTTTTACGTTTTTTAAAAATTTTTAAATTAGACTTAGGCATTTTATTAGACACAAACTATAAAATACCACAATTTTACGTTGTAAATAACACCAGTAAACAAGTAACCCTAGTAACCAATTTAGCAGATGACAACAATAGACAAAACCAGCAGACATCTGTCATCTGTGTATATCACCTGTTGCCAACAGAACAAATCGTAAATAAAACTCTGACTGAAAATAAGCCATGCTATACTATAACGAAGAAAATTAGATGCATGCGTTTGCCTAAAAATTCATAACTCAAAAAGTATTGCTCAGATATTAATAATTTTTACATCAAATTGAACAAGAAGAATTACAGATTAAAGAAAAAAAAAAATAAAAAAAATGTATTTTTGCCGATTTTTGTGGCCTGACTCCCCTTAATAAGTTTTACAGTAAAATCAGTTTCTACTACAGAAGATACCAGGCTATGAAAAGCTGAGTATTCCTTTATGCCACTGACAACAATAGGGGGTGGCCTATGTGGTTTGAGATTACGATCAGTAGCGCTAAGCGAGGTAATAGAGCTATGCTCAGGCAGCTCTTTCCGAGGTGGTGTTTTTGATATTTCACTGAACTTGCGTTTTTTACTCTTTCTTTGCCTTACACGGATCCACTCAGTTTCTCTTGCCAGATCATCCTCATCTGTTTCATAAGTCACATTATCACACTTACCATTATTTTGTTGCAATGACACAATTAATTCCTTCAACTCTTTTATCTCATTTTGTGCAGCTTTAAGTTGAACTTGCAAATATTCAATCTTTGCAAGTGATTCCTTGTCCTGTTCCTTAAAATCATCCAGCTTATCAGAACTCTCTTTAGAGACATTTGTTTCCCTTTTTTCATTTAATTGTTGAATATTTTCTGATGGCGGAGATCTTGAAAGAACAGTGCTCTTCTTAAAAGGATTTTTCTCTTTATTTTCTTTTGTGTTTTTGTTTTTATCCGTTATTACTATTTCCTTAGTGTTAGTGTTAGTATTATTAATGCGGTCGCTTGCTGACGACGCCTCGGAGCCCGCTTTCTCACTCCTGACAGGCGCCGGTACTGGGGATCCGACTCCCTGCACCGTAGAAAATTTGTGTTGTTCGTTTTCCATGTTTGGTTTATTTTCAGGGTACCTTCCCCTATCTGGTTTTTGGTCCGCCCCGGGTATTTGATTTCCCCGGTACCACTCATATCTGAGAGGCGTTCCCCTATCCGCCACCTGGGGAGGCGTCCGATATGGGACCAGCATCCCACACGGAGATATTGCAGTTGATTCGGATGTCCAGCTTTTAGTACATACAAAATAATATTTTAAGCTAGGCCTATTTTGAACCAACACATGTTTCAAACACACACAAACCAATAAAACTTGGGTAAAAGAATTTAAAAATAAGAAAACACAATGTTACATCCTAATTAAAAATAAATAAGACATATTATAGTAGACCTATTTGTTGATAATATACGGTAATTGATAGTGAGTAACTTTTTGGTTAGGTTTTTCATTAAGTGTAGGCCTACAACTGAGCCTTACTGGTTCTTTTAACCTTTATTATAACTGTTGTTATAAAATATAGAAAATAATTTGATTTGAACCAACATGATGTACCAATCTTACAAAAAGAATAATTAAGGGAACGGAAACGATACTGGGCCACATAGATTGGTACTGTTCAAGACTTACCTTAGAATTTAAATATCACCAAAAGCAGGAATATTTCAGCTTATCTCTTACAATGCACAGGATACCTAAAGGTTACCTCAATAAACTATAGAAATAGGTATAATTTTTAGGTTTATTAACCAAGTTAAGTAAAAGTTTATACGCCCTTAATACAAAAAAAATAATTAATATGCCCTTAATACAAAAAAGATTGAGATTTAAAAAAGAAAACATATATATTTTATTAAATTTAATTTAAAAACCCTTCCCAAAAAATAAAATTCAAAAACCCTCCCTTTTAATAATAATTACAGAAATTATACAAAAAGATTTACAAGTTACAAAGTTTTACATGAAGTACCATGGATTTGTTTTAAGAAAATATATATATTTGTCGTTGGCCAACTCTAAAAGGTAATTATATAATTAAATAAATAGACAAAATTTATTATGAGACGTCTCTCTATATATATATATATAAAAAAAAAGGTGTGAAATTTCTAAAGTGTAGCCCTTAGGGCTGAAGTCCGAAATGTTGCTAGCTTGCTCCTCCCAATTTATTTAACACTAACATATCCTAAATAGTACACATGTG
>JAGFPH010001143.1:195654-212377 GCA_018207615.1 Philaenus spumarius
CTAGGTCTTATATCTGTAAACATTCGCTTATTGACTCTTTTTGACATATAATTTCAGTAATAATTACAGTGAAGCCTATGGGAGAAGAAGAAATAAAGTTAACTAGGCTATATCTGTAACTAAGAAAGATGAAAAAGAAATTTTCACTTAACAAAGGAATTTTAACATATGTTATTAAAATTAATGAATCAAAAAATATAGTTCCAATTCAATAACTCCAAGTTCCCCAACACCTAATGGTAGTCTTTTTTAAAGTATCGTACTGTACTATAATTTAATAATCCAAGGAAAAAATATACTATATTAGGTCCTAGATATTATTTCAATGTAAGTAATATAATAATATAGTAACAATAGGCTACAGTTTGAAAGTATAGGCCTAATTAACAATTAGAAGAAAGTAAAACTAGCCCTAAAACGATATTAAAATATTAGGCCTAAACTAAAATATGTAGTCTTTGAGGTAATGATTAATCTTGCAATTATTATTCATATATTTATGCCTAATTCACAATTTAAGTTGTTAGAAGAAAATAAAACTTGGCCGAAATTGATATTAAAATATAGTCTACAATATAGCACAGCTCTTTGAGGTTATGCAATCCTGCAATTATTGTTAATATATTAAACACTGATTCACAATTTTAGTTCTTAAAAGAAATTAAAACCTGGTGAAAAATGATATTGAAATAGTCAATTTTGTAATATAGTTTTGGATAATTTCCGAAACATAGCTTTTACCAAATAAGCGGCAGAAGGCACATTGTTTTAAACAGAGTTGCAATGTGTTTTGAAATCTCAAATATCGGGAACGGGGCATTACAATTATATTAATCCCTACATATCAAATTAAAGTGCAGAATATGTATTTTCAATTGATATAAGGTAAACCAGTTTTAGTGTTTGGAGGCTATTAAATTTCTTCCCTTCAATACAGACTATTTAATGCGCCCGAATCTGATTTTACCGTTATAAATAACAGGTTTAAATGGAACTACTTTTAAATTTCTGTCTATTACGCATGCGTCAAGATATTCCATTTCTTTACGCCTTGCTCTAATTTAGTGAAACAAAGTGAAATATTCTTATAAGAATAAATGTATTTTAAATTTTCAATTTTACAGTTAAAATATATGATTTCTCTACAATTTCATATTTTAAAATATAGCTTTTAAATAAAGTTTATATTCCTAATTCTCCTTTCAAATTATCTACCGGTAGCCTATGTTTTTGTTAGCCGTCTTGTAGGAACATAAAACTGTTCTTTTCTAAAAAAATATTTTTGAAGTTGATAAATATTATATTAATAAATACCATTCTATTTAGAACTGAATTACAAAACTTTTCTAAATTTTGAAAAAAATTACAAAAAAGTTTTACTTCAAGTTATGTAGGCCTAAATTTGGATTTTTGTTTCCGTTACTAAAACATTTTTCTTCCTTAGTTACCGGTAATAAATTTTATGATTTATCATTAATCCATTTTTTAGTTGCATTGGCTATATGAATTCCTTTTGACTTTTTTCTATAAAAAATATACGGAACACTTTTAGATTGGGATACAATTACTATTTCTTACAGATTTTAAAAATATGCTTGCAAACGCCAAAATAAAAAAAAAATAACACTTCCGCTTAAAGGGTTGGAGTTATGTTAATCTTGGAATTATTGTTACTATATTAAAGTTTAATTTCACAATTTAATTTGTAAGTTAACAAACAAACTTGGTTTTGATGTGATTAACTTGGTTACTTCACATCTAACATAAAATTAAGAACATTCTACTAACACACATTCTAACACTAACATTCTACTAGATCAACGACTTCTTTTAAAGCGTTTCTGCTTTTAACAAGCAATTTTACATCAATATTTTTTTTAGTCGCATATACAAATTCTTTGAATCCTTTTCTAAAAAATAGCTATTGAACACTTTTGGATTGAGATACAATTACTATTTTTGGCGAATTTGAAATATTTTTTTGCAAAACACACGAAAATTGCCTGCCATTCTGGGACATTTAATGTCAGATGCAGGGTTGATCACCTGTTAATGACACTTTTAAACACATTTAAACTGGAGAACATTTAAACTGCCAGATGCAGGGTTAATCAACTGTTAATGTCAATTTTAAACACATTTAAACAGGTGAATATTTAAACTGCCAGATGCAGGGTTAATCACTTGTTAACGTCATTTTTAAACACATTTAAACAGGTGAACATTTAAACTGCCAGATGCAGGGTTAATCACCTGTTAACGTCTCTTTATTTATGTATAATAATGTATCACAAGATGGTAATTTTTGTTAATTTCCTTTTATGTTTGGATATAATTATTGAAAGGAAAATATATTATTATTTAGTTTTTCCTCCATGTTGACTGTGTAAACACTTATTTTGAAAAGAATTGGCCTCTACATGGATGAAGTATATTCAAACAAATCCATATACATTTTATTTATCAAGAGTATTACTTTATTTATTGATGCAAGTGTAGACCTGATCATTGCTGGTTCTTTTAACATTTATTATAACTGCTGTTATAAAATATAAGAAATAATTTCATTTGAACATCATTATTTACCATCTAATATTTATTGGTGTTATTATTAATCCTACACCTTTATTATAAAGTAAAGATAACATGATTATGTGTATAGACGGTTCCAACGGGGTTGGCGTGCAGAGCACGGGTACAGCAGCTAGTGTCATAATAAAATAAACATGGTATATCTTTATTAAATCTGATTTTAAAAAATTAACATAATATTAATTTTAACAACAAATTTATAAAAAATAACACTAAACAGTTTTATTATTTAGAGTTTTGAAATAGGCAATTGTTTAAATAGTTCTTGAAAGAAAAAATTCTTCAAAAAATTTAAATTTTGTCACTAGGGTTTAATTACAATGAAACGATAATTGTATTATTTTGTCCCGTGGCTTCTTGAAAATTGTGACATAATTGTAAAATATACAAATTATTGATTGGTTTTTGTGTTGAGAGAGAAAATCTTGTTTTTACATCGTTTATACATTTTTATTGAAACGTCTGGTGATCTTTCTTCTTTCAGTTCAGCAAATAAAAATAATAATAATGTTTAATTATTCTAGAGATAATTAAATTAAATAATTACAAACGTTTTAAGGAATAGTCTTTCAGATACACATGATGTATCAAATATTGAAGGTTTGGATACAATTTGTTTTTAATAATAAAACTAATTATTTATACAACATTATAGAATAGAGTAATTTATTTCGTCACTAAAACGTATTTTTAAAGATAAACAAACAAACTATTAAATTTACATAATAATTGCTGTTAATTAAGGCTAACAACAGACGAGACACCGGTGTACGGGACACTGTCCGGTGTCCCAGCTTCTCGCAGGGAGAGACACCGTAGAGCCACAGAATCTGGTAGCGCGCTACTCAGTGTCTCATCTGTTGACACACATTTAAAATTGATAGTACATTTAGTGTCCCGTACACTAGTGTACCGTACACCGGTGTCTCGTCTGTTGTTAGCCTAAGTGTTTTGAGTAAACAGTTTAAAATTGTAAAAATATTACAGTTTAGTTATTCAAGATACTGCATATATATTTTATTGTGTTGCGATATTTCTTCTAGCTTAATTAAAATTAAATTTTTTTAAATGTAATATTTTTTTAATTAGCCGGTGAAAGAAAATTCAGGTTTGGTATTGCCAAGTGATACCATTATAATCAATTTAGAAACATACACAAGTATTTTAAGAATTATAGACGTTTAAATTAATAAGGTAAACTTTGGTTGAATTTGCGTACAATCAAATGCATTTGGTACTATTTATATTTATGTAAATTGTAGCTAAGTTTAACACAATAATATAATGCTTGGAAAACTTTTTATATTAACAAATATAGAAAAATAATTGTAAATCATGTGTTGGGACCCATACAAAATTCTATATTATTATAAATAAAAACTAATCTACTGTTTGAAATTATTATTAGTTTAATAACTTGTTTAGTTATATAGTTAATGGCTAGTTATAATAAAGTGAGGAAGTTATTATCGCCTTACTGATGTAACTTAGTCTTAAGCCCCGCCCCTTTCAGTTGTGTATAAATACGGGACATGAAACACTGTTGCGTCAGTTAAAGTTTAATTATTGTAGCTCACTGAAGATGGCCACTTTGTCATTGAAACGCATTTGAGTTAATAAAAGTTTTAGTTGTGAAATTTTATGTTGAAAGTATTTTATAAACAATATATTCTCACAAGTATAGCTCAATCTTTTATACTTTATAGCAAAACTTATGTCAGATTATAACTGATACGAATTTTAGAGTTTACAAGCTCAAAATAAATCTCAGTAAAAGGTATAATTATAATTATACCAAGCTTATAAGTTGATACACAAAGTAAATTTTGAGGAAGAGCTAATAAATGTAAGTGCACATTTAATTCTATTGTTGATAACATTATAAATACAAATTGTAGTCTTCCAACAATGAGTTTCTATTTCTCCAGTTAACCAGCGCAAGTATTTCTTCATCAACTTGATATTAATTAATTATTATTCATTGTCCTATCTATAGTGTCATATGATTTGGAAAAGTCAAGTTTGTATCCTCTGCGTCTCCCTTTTGATATTTAATGTTTATATATCAACTAACCGCCATATACAAAACATATTATACAGTCTGTATAATAAAAATTAATTGCTGTTCCTTTGTAAGCACATCACTAGAGAACGGATGGACGAATTTGGCTATTTTTTGTTTTAAATTGTTCATAATAGTCCGAATTAGGTTTTTATATAAAGAAAATAAGTTTCCCGAAAAAGTTTCAAATTTGGAAAAAAACTAAACAGCCTCTTTTGTATGGACTCAAAACCATAGCGCACAAAAACAGCTGTTCGTATAAAAAGCATATAGCAACACGTCATGTTTGTTTACATTAATTACCATAGCAACTTTAATATAAAATTATCAGTTTATTATTCTTCAAAACCAACAGCTTTTTTAGGTTAGATTTACCAACATAAAGCAAACAAAAATCAACTAATGCTTAGGGCCTACTATTATGTTAATTTAATTTAAACATTGATTGTTACATATTATGTATAAAATAGCTTATTTGAATCAAAAACTACATATTTTTAGGTTAGGCCTACATCGAATCTAAACACGTTTATTTACAACCAGTAGGGCTAATTTAAAATATGGGTTCTTACAATTCTTAAGAACTATCATTTGTTTTTTTAAACAAACAAAAGGTTTACTGTATTATCCATAGGCCTAAAGGTTTACAAAATCTAAATTAAATTTGTGTAGTATATTCTTAAGTGGTATAAAAACCATTTTGCAATTTGATTACCCAAGTCAATGTAATGCAATGGAATAACTACCCTTTAAATTAAATCAAGCAATAGCGAAGCATTGCTGGGTCCACTAGTTTTAAAATAATAATAACAATACACTAAGGCTAACAACGCGCTACTCAGTGCCTCGTCTGTTGACACACATTTAATTGGTAGTACATTTAGTGTCCCGTACACTGGTGGCTCATCTGTTGTTAGGCTAATTCTCACACACTTACGTTCCATGATCAGACGCGTTTCAACGACAAAATTGTCATTTTCATGAGCTTTCTGACTTACTAAATATCATATTGCAAAATTTCAAAAAAAGGCAATTTTAAAATGAGGTTTTTATAACCGTTAATACAATTTAAAGAATTAGTAATATTTTTTTGGAAAATATAGAGGTTTAGACTTGCTATAATTTGTATGTATTGTACACCATATGGGAATGAAAAATATATGTTACTCCGGTAATGGAGTATTAGCATAACAAGTTTGTAATCAATAATATACAAATCTGTTTTAATACAAAATTGTATTTATTTGTAATAAATTTACTTATTACAAGTAGAAACTACTTGATACTTAATATTTAAATTCCGAGAAGAATCAAGTAATCTATATATATAAAATTCAATGTATGTACGTTTGTATGTTTGTCCTTTATGCGTTACCAAACCGTCCATCCGATTGATTTGAAATGTTTCATAGTAACACAGGTTAACCCTGGGAAGGTTTTAGGCCATTTACCGAAGTCCTAGGACATTAGGGCTACGCCCCAGTGGCCCTCAAAGTTTCAATGTTAATCTTATGGAAGGTGAATCTTAAGGAAGAAGAAGAAAGGTTTCTTTTGATTTTATCAGGGGCACAAAAAACAGCTGTTCGTATGAAAAGCTTAAAACAGCTGATTTTGATCAACATCTGATTTTGATCAACAACTGATTTGGATCAAAAAATGAATATAATTTTAGGTTAGGTAAATCAAGCAATGAGCAGAATCCCATTATAATTTACATCGGCCCTCAGGGGTACGAATTACAGGCTTTCAAAGTTTCAAATTAAGCAATAGCAAAGCATTGCCGGGTCAGCTAGTAATTCATAATTATGACATCTTAGAAATAACAAACGTACAATTTAGGTTTTGGTACTCTAGTATTAACCACAAAAACAAAAATGCTTACCAATTAGCAACTTTAAAGAATAAGTTTTGTATAAAGCTAAGTCAGGCCAAGATTCATACAAAGTAGGTTCACACTAATTACACTATTTTTGTTGAACATTACGTTTATAAACACATTTTTTTTATGAAAGTAACTAAATAATTATTATTGTTTATCATTAATCAAAATTATCTACTCTTTTAGATTGATCTAGATAACTTTTAGGTTAGTGTCATACCGTGACAGTCATTAATTAAGTATTGGAGAACTCTTTAGCAGCTCATGACAAGTTGCAACAAACACATATCTTTTAAAATCTCCATTCTCCTTGAAAGTTATAAACTAATATCAAGTATTAAATGATCTAAATATAAAATCGTTAATAAATTTAAAGGTACTGACATAATACTAATGCAATTTGTCTTACTTTTCCTTTGTGGACATAAATAAGTAATATTAATAGTTCCCAATAACCGTTATAATACTTTACGGTTATTCTATTCTCTGTCCTGTCACTTTAATCCTCTAGCCTTCTTGAGTTGAAATAAACGATAATGCATCGAAAGATATTATGTCAGGATGATTTTATTGAAAGCAATTGATTGTCCATAAACATTTTTATAAATTGATTTAGCATTAGGTTATTGGTAATCTAGCATTATTGAAACGTTAATTTAATATTTTTATAAAGAAATATAAATAAGCTATTAATTTAAAATCACATGATACCTTATGAAGCGTCGGAAGATGCCGTTGTCCAACAATACACAGTAATCCAAGCATATAATAGCACTTTATCTACATTCGCTTTTATTGCTTTACAAAATTTAATTATATGTTTGTAATTAATTTCTAGGTTTGTTTTTCTGATGATGAAATATGAGATTACATTCAAATCCCTTACTGCGGTGTGCTAATTTATAACAGCTTTTACATTCAATTAGTCAACACAAAAACTATTATGAATATTAATAATTTTCTCATTTTATTTATATGCCTCAATGCAGTGTTTAAGTTAGAATTTACTCAATTAATGTTTTGAAATATTTAAAAACTTAACTACCAATTCTTTAAAGCTTATTAATTTTACAGGATAAATATTGTATACGATTATTTTATAAATGCAAAAATATTTGTGTTTATGTTATGTTCTCAGTTGTATATATAAACAAGAAGAATATTTTTTAAATTGTAGTGCTAGCGTATCCTCTTTGTAGACATTCATTATTATTTATACGAGATATTTATTTATCAAATAGGTATTGTTTGTTAAGTTTCCTCTCAATGTTTTTTGAAAGAGTTATCTTACTAGGTTAATAAACATAAATTATTTGAACTCATATTAGACTACAAAAACATATGGCTACTAAACAACAAATTAAGGTATATACAATTTAACTACTGCATACATACCATTACGGACTAAATTCCGAAGTCAGTAATTCTATAATTGTACCCAAAACAAATTGTTTAGTCTTTGTATTAAGCTAGTATTTTTGAATAGCTAAAAAACACACTAGGACCAAGCAGGCAACTATATTCAATGCCCATTAATTCAATTACTTACAAGGCTGGCCTATTTTAAATACACGTCGTACAATTTATCTATTTTGTTTAACAATTTAATCAAAGTTTCTTATTTAAATATAAGTTTATCAAATTTAAAAAAAGTCCCCTAATTCAAATTTTATATTTTAATGTAAATTAACATTTTGTATCAATGTTGAAATAAGGGGTTTAATTGAAAACAATTGGATGATAAAAGAAAAACATTTGAACTTTAAAAGTAATTAATCTACTTAATAAATAAATTATTATTATTTGTGTATTGTAGTGGCACCCCTTTATTTCCATTTTTTAACATAAATGGTTTGACCAAATTAAATGTGTGTTAATATAATGTCATTAAATTACCACCCTTATTATAATAACATACATTAAAAAAGTCAAAAAATGTTTGGTTACTTGATATATTGAGAGTTGTATCATAGTCACACAACTAAATATGATACTGTAAAAGAAGTCACAAAAACCCTTTACGTGCTTTAAAGTATCTGATTCTATGCATTAAATAATTGAAAAATATTCAGTAATTTAAAAAAAAATTCTACTCAGGAAATAAATAAGATATTGAGCTAAAATTTGGTATTAGTATTTTTCATTTTACGATTTATATTTTTACCCAACGCAAAATACCTTATTCTCTTAATTTTCCAAATTGCGGCGACAGAGGCAAAATATTTATTTATATTTTTGCTGTTGTTGTTTCTGTTGGTTACGGTTTGAGCGGAATTTAATTTGTAATGTATTTCAGAACAAGGGATTGTATTTATTCAAAGTATTACAAATAATTTAAATTTGCTTTTTGTTTTAATCTTGGGTGTTGTAGTCAAAACTAACAAGATTTATGTTTACAGTTTCGTTGTTGTTATTCTTTGAAGTACAGAAACTACAGAACAAATAAGTTGCACGACCTAAAGTTAGCAGATACCTAGCATATTGTTCACTCTTCTTCACTAAGTTACACAATTAATTACTGAAATATGTTCGGCATTATATTTAATAACAATAATCTTGAACATTTAAAAACATTGTAAGTTATAACATTTTATAAAGTAAGTTCCCATTTCAAAACATTTTTATAATATGGGAGACATATTAATGATTATGATAAAAACACGTTTATTTAACATATTGGTTAAATTTTATTATTTTATACTTTAGACACATTCTACTCTATTCTTTAGAAAAATAGTGAAACGTACGGAAAATTAAAATCAGCACCTTTTTTAAACTTTTTTTTGTCGTTCTTACAGCAATCCGCTGAGCAATGCACGAAGTACCTCGAATATACTAATGTCCTAACAGTTGTATTACTATTTATGAACTTATAAATACTAGTAAACCATAACGCAATGTCTATTAAACCGAGTAAAAGATTAATTTAAATTGCAAAACTATTTTCTTTAATAAAAATATATATTTGTAAACGTATTTGTTTCTGTTAAACCAAAATAAATATCACAAACAAGCGTCGTTAAAGAATCATAATAATAAGTTAACATCACTATTCAATGGGTGATTTTTAACTCAGTTAAAGAACTAATATAAACAGATAAATAAACAAAAACTGCGTCACATTCTTGTATCAATGTTTGATGAAGCTCGGTTTCCATTAGGCAATGTTTATCTGCAAAGGCTTTAGTTACAGTCAGTGTAAATGTTATACAATCCATGATTATACAATCATTACCGTACTTCAATTAATTCAAGATTGGGAATGGTATTGCATAAAATTATATTTTATTACTTGTAGGTTTAAAGTGTGTTGTAAATTGTATTTATAAAATATAACTTTACTAATATAAAAAATACTATAATTTTAATACTTGATAAATGGAGCAACAATCAAGAAAATACAGTAGATCTATTTAATAACAGATACTTTAAAAAGTGAATTATTTAAAATACATACAATATATAATAAGTTCAGTAACTCAAACATTTGGAATCGGAGAAGACATATACAAGGCGAGAGCTATCTTTGTAAATTTCTAATTAGAGCTTAATAATTAAAATAGTTATAAACAATTTCAGTTTGACTAATAAATACGGATGGGGGAATGACTCACAAAAACCCAAATTTAAAGTTAGATACCGACAGCAAACCCAAAACTAAATTTTAGAACAGTGTACTTCACGAAATGAACAGAAGATATTCTTATTTCAGTAATAACTGAAAAATCTAACAAATCGTCGAATGACGTTCTACCTTGTACTTAATTATATTTTATTTTCTAACACTGATTTAAATTAAATACTCCAATCTCTTAGTAATTTGTACTGCTTTATTTTCCATAAACATAACACTATTAATATACGTTTTCATATTTATATAAGACTAGGCATTTATAAAGCATAAATTAATGTTGATAAAAAGAGAAGGTATATTTCCAATTTGAATGTGTAATCTATAAATAGTTTATCGATGTTCTGGATGATACTTTCCTTTTACTACTAATTCAATATTTTAGACAATGTTATTCGTATCAGAAAAATAGTGTTCAAATGCTTACATACATTTAATTTAGTTTTGTAAAACTATAGTCTTTAAACTTAAAGAAATTTTATCATTGACATTTTAAACTGGGTATAAAATGTAAGTTGATTATTTTTGTCACATAAAGAGCCCTTAAAATACATTATAATGATAATTCCTCTGACTCTATATGTGTTAAAAATATAAAAGTTTGGTTTTTAGAATGGTAAGTGTATAAGCAAATACTTAGGAATTAACATAAAATCAGTGTTTAGGATACCTAATTAACTTGGTGTTGTTAAGAGCAAACTTGAACCAGTACATATATCACAATAATAATATTTACAAATATATATATATTATGTGATGATAGCCATAAAATATACTAACCATTTATAAAGTACAAGTATATATCGATTATAAAACTAACTGATACAGCTACGTAGACGTAATTACTATATTCTATGCCATACATAAGACTCACATCTGGTATTGTATTTGCTGAAGTAAACTAATTTACATTTAAACATAGTGTATTCAACTAAATGTGCTTAGTGGCAATACAGTATATCTTAATCGAAAGTTTTACATCAACTAAATCTTAATAAAAATGTATCACTTGTAGACAAATAATTTACAATAAATTTTTGACATTCTAATTCTCATGAGAAATATATTGCACCAAATGAAACGTTGGACACGTCCATCTGAGAAATCACTATATTTAATTTCTTCTTTTCTACACAAAAGAAGATAAAAAGGCAAAAAATAAAATATTAAAACAAAATATTTCTAAATTTTTCTGATTTATATTTTTTTTTTATGATATAGTTTTATGGTATTATTTTTCTCTAAAATGCTAGCATCTAAAATCAAAAATATTACCCAATTTAAATCCATAATACATTTTTACACTACAAATCTAGAGTTATTAAATAAACAAATTGATATTATCCCTGAATAAACTCACGGAAATAAATAATGTAACTTTCATTCAAACAAACCTGAAATAACGAATGTAATTTATCGACAAACAATGTTAGTGAATATTTTCAACAGTTAAATAACAATATCAACTAAACCAAACACAGTTTACAGTACAGTACAATCAAATTTAAAAAGTGTTTGCTTCTTAGACTGTTAATTTCCTTTCATGGGTCGCGTCAATAATAGTTACGTGAGGAGTCGCGCATTTTGGATTCCACCAAATTTAGTAGATAATAAAATTAAAAATACGTTTCTAAAAACAGTGGTTTCTTGAGTAAAATGTTATTTAACATGCATTTTGTTGCAGAAGTCAAGTTTTACAGTGTATTTCATTAATATGTTTTACATTTTGCTTTGTTTTATAAGCAAAGTTAAACATATTGTTCTAAAATATACGAATATGTACGAGTGTTTCCGAAGCTAAACGAATGGGTATCCCTTCTTTAAATTTGAATAAATGAAAATATATTGATGATAAAAGGTTGTATTCAAATTATAACCCCAAAGATTTAAAGACTTCCTTATTTATTTTTATTCATCTTGCTAAAATGAAATGAATAATGTTCTGAAAAACAGAAACACAAATATTACTAACGTGACGAGTCGCGTACCGTGGGAAAGACCAGCTGGTAGAACGATGACAGTACAGTTGCCAACTGAAGCATCCGGTAAGAGTGTATGTGTCATAACAGAGTAGTGTAAGGGATTGTGTGAAGGTATGGAGGTGGAAGATCTTAAAAGCTCCACTCAGTTTTATAAGTAAAATACGAAAACCCCAATGTATTAGATAGTGACACGACCGCTGAAGGGGTAAGGAAATCAACCATTTTACAAAAATAACTAAAATTAATAGTTTCTCTTCTTATCGGAACAAAAAATTCTTGGTCTTTCAAATTAGTTTATTATTTATTTTAAGGATATATATTACGTTTTCAATAACCTTAAATCAAAACTTATGTACCTACTATAAGTTATTAGAAAAAAATTGTTGTCGTCTTAATAGTAACTGTTGTAAAACGTTACCAGATCGTGTATAAAGGTTTATAATTAATTGTTATTAGTTGTTTAGTTATAATTATTAATATTTAAATACTCTCTGTATACAATAATATAAAGGCATCTATATTTTCAAGACCTTACTTAAAAATATTTGTAATAATATATAAATGCATACATTATATACCAATGTTGAGATGTTTACTAAATACAACTTGCAATGTAGGGCTACAGTAAAGTGAAGCTTGCGGCTTTACTAGTATCTAATGAAATCATTGCGTGCAAAGTAAATATGTGTTTAAACTGATATTTAATTAAATTTTCATCACGGTGGCATAAACAGACCATTCAGGTTTATGATGTGGTTATACTTTGTTTAAGCCTACGGGATTCAAGTACCATTTGTCAAAACATTAAGATTAAAAGAGAATATTTAATGTAAGAGACAATATTTAATAAGATAGCTTATTTTACATTAACATTTTTATGTAACGAAAACGAGGACTTTTGGCAACACAATTTTGTATCTACACGAGAACCGTAAGACCATAAATAATAATAAGTATTTATATTTATAAGTTACATAATTTTAACTTGTGTACGTTATCTTAATGCAATAGTTAAATATAATATTTGTAACTTATTAGTACATCACTAAAAGGTCAACGTCTCATCCTTTAAAATGAAACTACCTAAATTATTGACTAATCACATTTAAATATGCGTACTGTACTTCTAGCTTTAACATGTTATACGAGTCAAATAGTTTAAATTAATGAATTGTATTTAATGTATACTTGTACTATCATTTATAAATTAATTATAAGAAAGTCGTTAACAAAAAATTTCAACTTGTTTAATCCAAATACTAAGAGGTTTCGGGCCTTTTTTAAATTAGGCAGTAAAATACTGAAATTAGTTGCATTATTTTTTATATTAGACAATCATAGTAAAGTAATATATTATGGGGTGTGCAATCCGTCCGTGCAGATAAACTTCAAGTTCTCTTTCTCCCTACCATTAAAACCTACACCATTAATTACACTTCAAAAAAATGAGGCATTTAGAGTACATTGTTATTTCTAAACAAGTTTGGGTTAAATCCCTACGCATCAAATAATGGTGTTTCAGGTTCTGTGGACAAACATTCTACCAAAATAAGCTTTCTTCAACTAACGCCTTTTTCTATTTTTACAAATGGACAGTTATCTTAAATGTAAATCTTAAAACTAATTAAAAAAAATGATTGTTGCTAAAATATTTTTGTACGTTATCAAGGAAAAGTATTGCATAGTTAAAATTTGCATTTTAATGATAATAAACTGTGTGTATGTACATACAGTGCAATAAAATTATTTTGCAATTGTATTTAATAATATTTTTTTTAAAAGGTTCATATAATTGTCATATAGTTCAGGTTGTTAACATATTATACGTTTTGATAGTTAACTACTTACTAGAGAGACTAAAGTAAACGATTTTACAGTGTTTGCACACATATGGTATTTACGTTAACAATTATATATAACATTGAAGCAACGATAATTATAATATTTAGGTAAGTGTTCTTACTTACTGAAATCAAGTATAATTAGTTTCCCGCATGAAGGTTTTTGCTAATAAACCTTAACTAATAATTCAAGTTTTTAAACTCTCTATATAAATCATTCCTTACAAATCGTTTACAAGAGCAGATTATTTAAGAAGCTAAATATTAGACAAATGTTTTTTTTTTTTAAGAATTATATTTATTAATCTTGATAAATATTCCTTAATGGTATCTGGAATCGACAGGAACTCTAGTCACTAGGCTTTTCGATACTAAGTATTGACATCATGAAAATATAAGTGCGGCACTAAAACGTGTTTATAATAAATATGTACTTCTATTTTTGTATAACAAACATATGAAACTAACATTATAGAACATTCAAATTGTATAGCAAGCGTATTTTAATTCATATAAATATTGAAATATATGAAATGCATACATTGTAATTACGATACATTAAACAAATTAATGTAATAGTTTCGTTTGTAATATAATAGCAAATTAGTAAGGTTATAGCAACAGTTTGGTAGAACATTATGCTTCTAATTAAAACCTTTGAGTTTTTTCTATTCTAATAAATCAAATGAAACATTTTGAATTATTTGTATCTTCACCTTTCGATATAGACTAGAAAAACACACTCAATTTAAAAGTTTCTTTTAGTGAGGAAATATTAATTTCCTGCAGAGATTCGAATTTCTTACCATTTAATTCTTGTTCCCAATCAGAACTCGGCTTGTAATATTATCTAAACGACGAGTAATATTTAATCTTTAAAAAATTTTTCTCTGTCGGAGCACTGTCCTTCACATACACAAAGTTTCAAGCATCAAGAAGATAACAATGCATTTAAGAAAAGGTTCTTGGGCAATGCCAAAGAAATGATTACCGTCTTAACCGAACAAGGAAATTCACATAAATACCTTACTTCTTTGTACTGCTCGCAGTCCTGTTTTGATCAATTTCTATACGGTGACGTACGTTTCGCCTATTTTTTCAGGCATTTTCAAACCGTTTATAACAAATTTAAAAAAATGATTTGCATTTGTTTAATGCGCGTCAAAAACTACAAATATGCATACACACTCCAAAAACATTAACACAAAAACACAAACACACGTATAATTAGGCATGAATATGCCGATGTAGTTTATATTAAAATAGCATCTCGCACACGTGCGTCTCGGCCGTCCTTGTCTCAGTACTGATTTTTTCTCTGTAGTTTTATTTATTTTGGAGATTGAAGGGGTTCTGCTCTGATGATACTGTCAAACAAAGCGTTGGATTGGAAATGTATCTTCTCGTTTAACAAAGAGTTTGGGTCTGAAATAGTTGCTTTATAAATGTGGAATTCTTCAATTACGTTCATGGTTGGTCCTTTGGAGCATTTATTTAAAATTTGAAAGTTATTTTGGATATTGGTGTAAGTATGACCAGTGTCTATTAAATGTTCAGCAAATTTTGATTGGTTTGTGTTGAGATTACGGTTGGGAATGTGCTCTTTGAAACGAGTTTTGAACGATCTCCCTGTTTGACCTATATAATGTTTTTCGCAGTTGTCACAAATGATGTTGTATATTCCACTAGCGTTGTAAGGACAATCCTCTTTATGTTTTTCTTTTATTGCTTTATCCAAATAGTTTTTTGTTTTAAAAGCCAGTTTATAACCTTGTTTACGAAATATTCTGCCTGCAATGTTGTCAAGTAACCCATGGTAGTCAATACTTATATATTTTGGTTTTTCTTTTGTTATTTGGTTTTGTTTTTTTCTCTTTTTTGTTATGTCGATCTATTATTGTGTGCTCATAACCATTTGAAATTGCTATCTGTTTTATTATGTTAATTTCTTGATCGAAATCTGCTTTGTTCGTTGGTATATTGATTGCTCTATGTATGAAACTATTGTATGCTGACATTTTCTAGTTGTGGGGATGATTAGAGGTGGCGTGTATTGTGTGATCTGTTTGAGTGGATTTTCTATATACTTTGAAGACAAATTTGGTTCCAACTTTAGTAATGGTTAAATCAAGACAGTTTAAACTATTGTTGACTTCCATTTCACAAGTGAATTCGAGGGAAGGGTGTATTTTATTTCAATAATTTTTAAACATAGGCCTATGTATTTGTCTCACTGTTCCATTGAAAAGACAAATCGTGTCATTGACGTATCTGTAGTATAGGCATATGTTTTTATAAAACGTGTTTGACGGATTCATTATGTATTTCTGTTCAATATGATTGAGAAATATCTCTGATAAAATGCTTGATAGTGGAGATCCTATAGCCAGTCCTTTTGTTTGGATGTAATATTTTTTGTCAAATTCAAAATAGTTTTGCTGTAAACATGTTGTTATGAGGGTAATGAGATCTTCCAACTTATCATTGGTCAAGTTGAAAATATAGGCGAAACGTACGTCACCGTATAAAAAGTGATCAAAACAGGACTGCGAGCAGTAAAAAGAAGTAAGGTATTTATGTAAATATATCCAGTCCAGTAAGGCAAAAACCAAAAATAAATCATACAAGGAAATTCGTTTGAAGAAACAGATTTGGAGTCAATAGAAATATTCAAACTAATTTCAAGTGACGAACCGGTCAAATGTGTTACGGAATCATTTACTGTAGGACTAAAAC
>JAGFPH010001143.1:212387-233640 GCA_018207615.1 Philaenus spumarius
TGTGTTACGGAATCATTTACTGTAGGACTAAAACAGTATAAGTGTCGCACCGGTAAAATGTGTTATGGAATCATTTACTGTAGGACTAAAACAGTATAAGTATCGCACCGGTCAAATGTGTTACGGAATCATTTACTGTAGGACTAAAACAGTATAGGCCTAAGTGTCGAACCGGTCAAATGTGTTACGGAATCATTTACTGTAGGACTAAAGCAGTATAAGTGTCGAACCGGTCAAATGTGTTACTGAATCATTTACTGTAGGACTAATACAGTATAAGTGTCGAACCGGTAAAATGTGTTACGGAATCATTTACTGTATGACTAAAACAGTATAAGTGTCGAACCGGTCAAACGGAATCATTTACTGTAGGACTAAAACAGTATGATGAATATTTCATGTACCGTCTTGGTCAAGTTCAAAATGCAATTTGAAATTATTCCTCGAACCAATATTCATACTTCTAGACTATTACAAGAAAACCGATAAGGCAAAGTCCAAGATTGTTAACTTTCGTAAAGACTCTAACTTGTTCTGCAGATTGTATGTCGCAACACTGATAATTTATTTTCACATAAAATCAAATTTACGAACCACCTATTTCAGATTATGGAAAACTCCGAAAACCAACCAACAAATATTATTGGCTGCATTCAAACAAAATATAACATTAGCTTTAATTACAGCCAACCGAATGTAACAGTTAAAATATTTCATGGAGCAGCCGTAATACACATGCTTAATCCTGGTATTGCTAACGAATTTCCCGGATACTATGAACATGTTTCCAAGCCATATTTCACTAATCAGTAGTAGTTCACGACTAGATATTGTATTCATCAGATATACTAGTAACAGTTTGAAGCCAGATACCAAAGAAACAAGAAGGAGTGGCATATGTATTATGGTCTCAGACTCAACTGCAGTTCCTCCGTGTGAACCAAAACAAGACACAATTGTTCCAGTTGCTAGCTAAGAAATTTTTGGGAGACGAGTATCAAGGAAAACATGTTGCCTGTATTTATAATGACCGAGTATTCACGTAAACAACTATGAACGTATCAAGCATTTCTCATGCCTCACACGAAGGCGCAGATGGATGCTTTCCATGTTGAGCTTGCAGTGGAAAGTCGACATACTCACATCTTAATACGAACTGTGGACTCGGATTTAGTGGTTAATTCAATATCATTGTTCCCACAAATACAAGATATTGATGTACTACGGGTTGTGTATGATTGTGGGACATATAGGAAATTAATTCAAATTCATGAAATTTGTGCCAAACTCTAACAGGAAATGTGCTGGCTTTTCATTCTGTAACTGGTTGCGACACGGTTTCCATATTTTGTAGAGAAGACAGCATGGAAGGTCTGGATGTCATTTCGTAAAATTGGTTGTGTATGTCATCAACTCTGTGCAGGTTGGTTATTTAAAACCTCTGATATTTAAATAAAATACCAAGTAGAACTAACGGCCTTGTAAATTAATATAATGTTACTTAATTATACATATATTGTATATTATACAGTACAATTTATTATTATGTTAAATAAAAACAAATTTATTGCAAATCGTAGTGCAATTTTAGTCCCAGATCTAGTAATGGACAATAAGAGTGTATAGGAGACCTCTTAGCTGCTCTATCGACCCGGCACTGTTCCCAGGTCTATATAAATGTTTACGATTCTATAAGTATTGTATAACTAAATTTCTATGCATGCGACAAGTACGTTTTGGCTGTAGTAATTTTTTTTAAAATCCTAAAATTAGATATATTGCTATTAATTAAAACAATTTTAATTAGAATTACTCAGAACTAATTAAAACTATAACAAAGATTTTTATGTCACAAATATTTATAAATTGTTTAACTTTTTTTTTGAATATAAAGGATACAACACCTTTTCGACTAATTTAGCTTAATCATAATGTTGCAGCCTGCAAAAATAAAGGAAAATTTAGAATACGTACGGTACCCTAAAGACTGCACAAGTCTATCCCTAACAGAAATAAATCATTTCTTATCTTTAGTTATGAAATTTAAAAACTGAACAGATTGATGATGTTAGGCTTACACCACTTACATGATGGCAATTCACTTACTTGGGTGAAAATAAGTGAAATACAAATATAATAACAACTAAGGGGGACCCCTCCGTGCTCGCACGCCAACCCCCGATGGAAGCTTCTAAAAACATATGTTATGTTTTATATATAATAAAGGCTTAATAATAACCTCAAAATTAAGATGGTAAATAATGTTAAATGTTCAAATCAATTGGTTTGTGTGTTGAAACATGTTTTGGTTCAGTATAGGCCTAACTTAAAATATGATTTTGTACTAAAAGCTGGACATCCGATCAACTGTTTTATCTGTTATTTTAATCAATTGGTTGCTATGTTAATGAAGGTAAATACATGCAAGAAGTTGTTTAATCAGTCTAGGCCTAACCTAAACCTATGTTTAATTTATTGTACCTGCTTTAACAAAAACATACACAAATTATTTATGGGTTTTTGCACATATTTGAATAATATAAGTTTCATCTTTCAATTGTCGTTTTTTAGTTTCCATAATGTTGCTTATTTATTGATATTACAGCTGTTAGACGCTATGAGTTTAACGTCCAACTTGATCCTGTGCATTTTTTCGTTGAAAGATACAGGCCACTAATGATTTTCTTGAGCTAGCGCATTTTGTTTGCTAAAATTGTCTCTTCTTAGATGCACAATAAGTTTTGAAAAGTTCTTTTATTATATTCTAAATGAAATTTTCAAAAATGTAAGTAACTTGTGCAAATAAAGAATGATTGATTTTTCATTTAAAACAAACCGCGTGTAAAACGGTTGAGTGGAAACCTCAAGTGAACTCTTCAAAAAAGTGAAAAGTAAAAATTTTACCCCATGTGAAATTGCCATAAGAAAACTTTTAATCTCGTTTTTTAAATGGTTACTGACCAGATTTCAAAATCTAACGTAAAATGTGCAAATATATTGGTTATTCTCTTTCGTTTGACACTACCCGCGTGTACATCGGTCCAGTGGAAGTCTCACACGTTCTTCCAGAAGAATTTTAATTTAGTGTTTTAATACACAGGATTTATTAATTTTTGTTATAATTTTAAAAAAATTAATACACCCTTATAAGAAGTTATACTCCGTAATTAAAAAAGATTGGTGAAATTCCCCTCTTTTATACGTTAAAGAAAATTAACCCACCCTTATTATAAAAATCTGAAAGAAAAATCAATCTTAAGAAAAGTACAACTTTTTGTAATAGTTTTATATCACAGTAATATCATTTTGTGCCAATGCGAAAATATTTGGCTACAAATTTTAACCAGATATATATTACAATGTCATGTTTAATGGTTGGCCAACTTTTATTTGTATTTAAAAATATATAAACAAAAATTCCAAGAAAAAAAGAATTTAATTATGTTTAATAAATTTGTATGACGTCACTTATATAATAATAAAAACATAGATGTTGTTTAGTTTAGAAATGAGGCCTGTAGGCCTGGAGTTACGAAAATTTAACTTGCTTTATAACCAATAAGAAAATTATACTTAAAACTAAACAAATTATTTTACACACATTATAGTAAAATTATAGCCTTTATGAAATTTTACAAACTAATCAATGTCCACAACGTTAGATTATCAAATGAGCCTTTTATTTTAATTGAACTTTGAAATTATTGTTGAAAGAATAAGTGTAGAAGGAACAAATGAGTGCTGTAGTAGTTTACTAATTAATTAAAGTAAGAAGTTTAGTTTGAGATTGTGTAATAACAGATGATAAATAGACTAAACAGTTGAATTGATGTCGTTAAATAGTTGCTGTACATCTTGGGCCAGTTCTATGGACTATATTGAACAATTAATTAACACTCTAAATGCTGTCAAATTATCTGTATGTGCATGTAACACAAAACTTTAGTGCAATCAAGTTTTAAATTATTGTACAAACTTGTTAGTTGTGCAAAACAGATTTCAGATATATGTTGTGTTTATCAGATATACTTTATAATATTGTTCAAAACTGTTTGAATAAAGTGTATTACTTTAATAAACTGTATTACTTCAATAAACTCTATTCATCTCAATTAGTGTTAATTAGACAAATGCTTATAATCTTTTGAAAATCACTTTCACCTGTTTTAAGTACTTTAGGTTTAATTTGATCAAACGTTATAGGCGTTTTACTGATTTCACTTTACAACAAATACTCTTATAGACAGGGTGACAGAAATACTCTTTTGTTATACTCTTAGAGAGACAGGAATTGAAAAGACCTAATATCATATGAAAAACATAGTTAACTAATAGCATCTTATTCTAGTATTAAACAAAGTAGGTTTTACCTAGTATCGAAGTTTTGGATATATAATGGAAATTACCCTGTGAAACTGAAGTTAATTTATATCAAATATATGTATACTTCGTAAGGCCTATTAACTATTTTACCCATACTTATTCTGTAATTACTTTTCTAACACATTTTAAATATCTATATTCACTATGGCTACGTTGACGTTAACTGTTGAATGTCGGTCTGCCAATGTCAATTAATTGCAAGGTCATGGCAAACAGTCACTTGTTGTGTAGCCTCGCGCGATATACCTACGCATACTATGGCGGCTTATTTATAGGTTTAAGTCTGTATCATCTGATTGTAAAAGGGGTTTTAATTGTCACCCCTAGATGTCGGGAGCTTACTGTTGGAAGGCAACTTATTTAAAGAAACGATTAGGCCTCGGCTACGATACGGGCGACAAGCGATATTTCGTCGTCGGCGATCATGAGCGATAAGTGTGGCTATGTACAAGCGAATTCTTTGATCCTTTTCCTACAAAAAAGGTATGGAACACTTGTGGATTGGGGTATAATTACTATATTTGTCAAATTAAAAAAAAAATACACTTACAACACGCAATGAACCTGCAATGGCATGGTATTGCAGAAAGTTAGCATGGACAGTTGTAGGGTTATTATATTGTTGCAATTTGTAACTTATCACTAGAATTATTAAATGTTTGCCTTTGGGTTGTGATAACCCAATGAACAAATGCATTTGTCTTGTAACATACATACCATTACATCATGACGGATGAAAAGGTTATTTATTTCATAAGGAAATGTGATTGTACCAATGTACTTTAATATTTTGGAAATAAATTCCATTGGACTAACTATATCTAACAAGTTGACAAATCCCTATATCTACCGCTTGTAGGGTTAACTAAATGAACAAAAAATGTCTTCTGAATACATAACAACCTTCCATTACCTTCCCATTGTAACCACCCGAGACCTACAATAACGACGTAAGTAAAGTTGTTAATAATTGACGTTCTATTACAATGTATGTTAACTACCTGATAAGTTAACTGCGGCTCTAACCTTATTCCACAGTTTCCTTAATGCTGACGCGTTTTCATGTTTATTGTAGAATTCGTTCCACAAATTAGGCCTACTCTGGACCTCACTAATTAAAATTTTTCTGTACGTACATCGGACAGCTTATGTTCTATTCTTGGGGTTTTCACTGGTACGGGAATACGCACATAATCGTTCTCCTTCTCAGACACGTTTCACAACATTGATGGAGAGCAGTTTGAGCGACAGTGAAAAGTTTTTGGTCAAGCCCCGGCGACATTTACGTCGCAGAACGTCAAATCGTGTAGTCCCTTGTCGCTCGCATCGTATCCATCTACGCGCTATTCAATATATTATAACTTAATGCTGATAGAAAATTTGATTTTTTGCTCGAGTCGCTAGTCGCTTGTCGCTCGCATCGTAGCCAAAGCCTTATGTTGAAGTATTTGAATTTGTTTAGATCGCGATTATAATAACGCAACAACAATATGTTCACTTTCATACAGGCATGAATGTTATTGCTTAACTGTTAATAAAACATATATACACACATCAGAAAATCAGGACAATAATTAGTTATTTATTTTATGATTAGACAAATGTCAATTGATTGGCGATCATATACTGTATTACTTAACTTTAATGTTGATACTATTTATATCATGTTTTTGTTATTATCTCAAACTCATAAATAAATATTGAGCTTGACTTGTGAGAAGATATATTTATAGAATAAAACTTGAACACAACATCTTATACCTAATATAATATTATATTAAAGCGTTGAGATCTACGACTATGCACGAGCTACAATAGTCAAACAATAACTAACCTAACAGTATTTCATTTCCCATATTTTTATTTATACCTATCTAAAATGAGCTTTGCTTAAGACTACGTTATATTAGTAAAACGTTAACAAATACCTAGCGTTATTAACATTAACTATATAAATAACCAAATTAATAATAATCTCAAACAATAGATTACTCTTGTTTACATTAATTAATATAGATTCTTGTATGGGTCATAATTCCTCATTTACAATCAATTTACTACATTGGTTATTATACAAAGTTTCTTCAGCATCTATTGTGTTAAGGTTATTTAATTTTAAGTAATATAGAGTTTTATATTACAATATTTTTTTATATAAAAAATAGTTACCAATAGGTGATTTATCTGGCAAATTGTACTTTAAATGAGAAAAATTTCTTTGGTTCTCGTCTTCTGCTTCTTTTGTTTGGCCTATATATTTCTTCGGACACATTTCACAGTTCATACAATCCATTCCAGATTTGTTCTGTTCTTGAGTTTTATCTTTAGGATTTCCTCAAATTTTACCAAGACTACACTTAACTGACAAAGCTAAATTATTAAAATTTGCATATTTCGCTAGCAATTTTTAAACAATATTAAACAATGGTGGAACATACTTTATTTTAACCCATCATTGTTGGAGTTTGTTGCTTTCCATTGTAGAGCCAATGAATACAGAATACAATAGTATTCTGTATTCATTGGTAGAGCTCAATTCCTTATTTTTTTTTTAAATTCACTTTCATGACTATGTTGTCGGACAATTATTTAGAATAACCATAATATCCCAGCACCATACAAATATTTTAGTTCTTTCTCGTAGTTGTCCTTGGATAACCGCAATTAATTAATCTGTGAATCAGAATTAAAAGGAGCTTTTTTGTTACTCGTGCCTAACTGAAAATCGCGACTTTGTCGTTGAAACTCTTTTGAGTTAACAAACGTATTAGTTATGAGATTCTGTGTTCATATTTAATTCTATGAATATCTCAAACTCTTTCATGCTTCGTTTTTATTATTAGTGGTGACTACTTCAAATTACATATTTATTATTATCTCTGACTCCTTTACGCTGTGTTGTTATTTTTAGTTATTACAACTTTAAATTATGCCTTTATATAATTATATTTATGCCTGTAATTTAAATTAGATATTTCAGTTTCTATGTGTAATTTAAATCAAGCAACAGTTTAATTTATTATTTTAGTTTTTTTGTGTGTAATTTCATATTTTCGTTTGTGTCATAATATTATTTGTGTGTGTCAGTATATTATTAGTTTTTTACAGCACATTATTCGTGTGTATTAAGTTTATACTAAACTGACGAAAATTTGTGTTTAGAGAATGTAATGTATTATACAAATGTAAGGCAAAATAAGTATGTAAATTTATTACATTTGGATATTTTTCCTATTCGATCATAATCACCTAACCATAATTAGGCCTAATGGAAATTGAAAGTTAAATTATAGTTTACATTGAAACACGAACTTTATACATAAAATTTATTATTGTATTTAAGGGACAAAATAATTAGTTGCCGGTTTAAAAGTTGGTCTATAGGCTATTTATTAAATTTGTAAAATATTTAAGATAATTTAATAATTAATAAAGTTAATAAACCAAATACTCTGTGTGAGAATTCGCGTTAATAGTTTTCTCATTTTTCTTTTCCATAGAAGGTGAATTCAAAATATCCTCCAATTTCAGACGTTTATGTAATATATTACAAGCATTTTATACACAGCAAATGTATACATAGTTTCTGTTTACTTTGGTATTAAAGAATTACAGGAGTTGGTATTTTATTTATATCAGAAAAAGTGTTTGAAGGGAAAAGTGCAGTATCTAATAAGTTCAGTAATTTTTATTGCTCTTAAAAAAATGATTTACAAGACAGCATAAAAGAGTATGACTCGGTCTTGAACTTTAGTTAAGTAATTTTCGAAGTTTGTACTATGCCCATACTTAATAAATTAGGTTAATCTTGTAACTAAGGTTAGTTAATCACTTGAAGTGATTAAAACTTTCCAATGCTATCTCTATTGCTGACAATATAAATATTTTTAATCTTTATTTATTTTAAATATTTATTGTTAATATAACTTTTAATCCTTTGTGCTGGTAAAAATTTGTAGTAGAGTATCGTTTGTTAAAATTTAAATGAAAGTACCTGGGCGACTGAGCATTGCTCAGTAGTTTTTTTTAGAAAAATGTATGCAAATACGAATCACATACTGAATTTGTTTATGTATTTTAGAAATAATAAATAATAATTATAATCATTAGATAATTTATATTCCCTTTATAGAAATATAAAGAATGCGGAAACTGGTGAAAAGGGTTTTAGAACGGTTAATAACAGCACCAAAATAATGTTTTAGTTGCGTTTGGTGCTAAAATCAGCTACCTCATAATGTAAATATTATAGAAAACAGCTGATTACTGATATTATAATAGTCAATAAACATATTATGTAATGTAATGATTTTAAACTCCATAAGCCCAATGTTAAAAATTTTCTATTTTCAAATGAGTTGTTTAGAAAAATACGAATTTTCCTGAGGTAGTGGTTTTCACCAATCGATTTTTTAGACCCAAAAGCCTCTAATCCCAAACTTTCAGCAAAATCTCGAGTTATTTTTGGACTTTCTGGATCTCGAGATTGCTCGTGCGTACAAACAAACAGACATTGCTCGTTTTAGAGTATAGGATTAAATATGACCGACTATTGAAAAGTTTATGAAAAACTGTTTTTGTTGTATACATAAAATTGTACATTACATATTTTAAACACATCTAAAATGTATTCATTTAAAAAACAATAGACTTGTTTCGAAAAATAGGATACTGTGTAAATAATATAAATATTACATTTTAATAGTTATAATTTTAAACAAAAAATAAGTGTTATATCAGTTATATATTTTTGAAAAAAAATCACAGACCAAGATGTGCCCTTGTAGGATGGGGTAACTAATTTTTATTGAAGAGCTCATACTTTCAATTAATATGTAAACTTAAAAAACTTTCTATTTTATTATTTTGGAACCATACAACTTCTACAACTATAATAGTATTCATTGTTGATAGCCTTAGAACTACATATATTTTACATATATTATTTGTTTTCTGTCAAATGTAGTGTGTATTTGTACTTTACCTTTTATGTGGCTACATGTTTTACTGCCACAGGCAGCATCATCAGGCCAGCTATCTATGTCCACTCAAACACTTATATACAACACTTACGGTAACACATATTTTCGTACATTTTTCGTACACGTCACATAAATAAATAACATTGTTTAACTTTGCTACACTTGAGAGGTACCTCATTCTTGTGTACTTCCTGCAAGACTGATTTGGAAAGATAAAGGTGCAGCTCTGTTCAATTCTTATCAGATTGTACCTTGTGTCCTACTAGATTTTCTTATGTCTCTTTTGATTTTATGTTGTTGGCAAAATATTAGATCATAAAGGCAATTGGAAGCAAAATTCAATTTATCATTTAAGATTTTTTCTGGATTGCTTTTGTGGTGTTTATAAATCTCATATTCTTCAATGACATTCATGGTGTGGCCTTTATTTATTTTATGTATCACTGACATATTATCCTGTATGCTGGTATAAGAATGTATGTTATCAATTAAATGGTCCGTGAATGCTGAGTTTGTACTTCTATTGTTTCTGCTGCTAGGTATATGCTTTTTAAATCTTTCTCTAAATGGTCTGCCTGTTTGTCCAATATAATATTTATCACAATCACTGGAATTTAGTTTGTATATACCACTATTGTTGTATAGGTCTTGGTTATTTTTTGTGTGGTTGAAATATTGTGATAAACTGTTTCTTGTTCTGTAGGCTATGTTGTAGTTGTATTTCTTGAAAGAGTTGCGGACTTGCTGATCAAAAATTGGTGTGTATTGCATTGGAATGAATTTTGTTTTTTTGTTGCTGTTGTTGCAGTGTAGAGGTTTGCTATGGTTTTCAAGTTTTTTCTGTATTTTATGTACGAGTTTGTCCACCATTGAAGATTTGAAACCATTGTTTTGCACTATATGTTTAATAATGGCCATTTCATTATTTAGGTCATCTTGTTGCATGGGTATGGTTAGAGCTCGGTATATCATGCTATTGTATGCTGCTATTTTGTGTGATTGTGGATGGTTCGAAGATGCGTTTATAGTATGGCTGGTTTGTGTTGGCTTTCTATATATTTTAAAGTTGTGTTTATTATCTATTTTTGTGATGATTAGATCTAAATAATTAATTTTATTGTTGGTTTATATTTCTGAAGTGAACTTGAGGCTTGGGTGAATTTTATTTATACATTTGTTGAAGTTGTCAATTTGTCTTGTTGAACCATTGAATAGGCATAATATATCATCTACATATCTGTGATAGTATATGAGATTTTTCCAGAATTGGTTGTTTACATTCATTATGTGTTTGTTCTCAATGTCATTAAAGAAATATTTTAGCCATTATTCCGGATAATGGTGATCCCATAGTTAGGCCTTTGTTTTGAATGTATATTTCATTGTTAAATGAGAAATAATTCTGTTTGAGGCAAGTTTTCAGGATATTAATCAATTAGTTTACTTCTGTTTTCCCCAAGCTGCTATTTTTTTTTAGATTATTTTCTAGAACTATGATGGTTTCGTCAATAGGAACGTTGGTATATAAGTTAGTGATATAAAATTATACAAATTTGTAGTTGTGTTTAATCTCTACATCACTAATTTTCTTAATTGGATCATGATTATTTAATATACTATAATTTGGTTGTAGTTTGGTATTTTTTTTTGATAATATTGGATAGGTACTTTGATATGTTGTATGTGGGTGCATTCCTGAAATTAACTAGTGGTCTTATTGGTATATTGATTTGATGTAATTTGGGTAACGCTCTGAGTTTGGGTGCTGTAGGTTTTATAATTTTAAGTTGCCTTGCATCTGATTTGTTTATAAGGTGTTTGCATTGGTTTATGCTATCCTTTACATTTCACCCTGCTATTTTATAAATATTCTATAATAACCGCACTTTTAAAATATTACTAAGACAAAATTATACGGTACATTTTAGTTGGTTATGCTTGTTAAGGATATTGTGTGTATAAATAAAATCTACTGTACGTGACTATCTCTAAATACTGAACGCAGCCACTGCGACAACAAACATGTAAGGTTATGCAATAATATGTTATTTTATCATGTTAGAATTGTATTTAGTTTGAAAAAAATATTAAAACATAAAAAAACAATTCAAACGATTGTAATTTATATTATTGTAGTAAACCGAAACCTTTCTATATGTTTAGGTTTTATTTGTTCACATATAGTTCACTAATATTACATTTTCATCATATAAATAATTTGAAACGTGATACATTATTTTCGTAAATATATGTTTAGTTGATTTTTAAATAATATTATATGTACAAAGGAACCATGGGGACTATAATTACGAACAAATTTTTGAGGCAAATTTGTCTTGCAAGTAATTTTTTTGCAAGAAAAGCTCTCTTTAATTTGAAACTGAGAAAATAGAAAAATTGGTAGAAACTTCTAGATGTATTAGTAACAGTTTACCAGTGCCACACAAGTAACTATTTGCACAGCCCAATAATATAGGTCGAGTAAATTGTCCGTGTTTTACTATGTGACCTACAACGTTCTACTTCGCAACTAGAAATAAGTATTGAGTATATAATATGGTTAATAAATATTTATAATTATTTCATTTAAAGAGACTTTATAATTGAAGAATGGCCGGTAGCTTTTCCTCAGGGAAAAGTTTCTGGGCCATAAGACAAAACTTAATAAAATGTATAACTACTATAGAGTCTCCAAGTGATATGACTTTTTATATTTATTATTTACTAGCAACACGTTAGAAATATTACAATGTTCGTAAAGCGACTTGGATTGCTTGGAACAATCATAGACATTTCATATCTCGAGAACTGTCATACATTAGGGAAAATAGTTTTCTTTATTTTTGATCAGAAATAAAAAAAATGTAAATAATTAATACAAATGTATTCAAAATGCAATGCTAACACCCACTTTCACCGGAATCAAGTTCAGAGTTTGCATTGAGACGCGACCTATGGGCGCATTTGCCACACTCTCTGAGATCAGGTATGCATACCAAATAATAAAAATGAATTTACATATAAATGCACATTCAAGAACCCGTCTTATTACTGATTAAAACTTCCATTTAAAATCTCATCAAATATAAACATTTTACAATTGTATTTAAAATGAAACGGCTTAAAACTGGTTAACAAATTTAGCTGCATTGAAAGTCAAATTTGCCTTACCGATAAGTAATAGTCATGTTTTCTTCCATTTTTAACGGAATTTTAAATGTTTGAATTAAAATAATCTTCTTTAATCGAAGCAAGAAAATGTTTCTACATGTAGACATATTGCTTGCCAGACGGCAATTGGATTACGTAGTCCCTAGGGTTGCTTGATCAAAATATCGACTACTTCAATCTCGATTTATTTAACGTAATTTGGTTGTTGCTAAGCTCACAGGTAGTAAATTATTTCCATCCTCTGATTCAGTAAGGGACTTTTTAAAGAGAGCAAATGGTATTAGAAATTGTTGTTTGGTACGGATCTTATAGTATAGATCTTATAGTTAGGTAATACTGTACAGAAGTAATATAATTTTATTACTATGGCACAAAGGTTAGGGTTAGATATATTATTACAATACCTTTTAGTCAACTTAATATCTATATATTTATTTCTGTTAATTTAACGTGACATTAAAAGTCTCTTATACCGTTAAAGAAACTAATACTTTGAAAATAACATAAAATAATAAAGATTAATAAATATTAGATAAGTTTTCCACTTAAAATAGTACATGGTTCTATTTATATATATTTTTTGGTTTTTTGTTTTATCTTTAATATTGCTTATTAATTTCTTATGAAATTGTATGTTGGCCAACATGTTTTACATTGAACCAATCGCAAAACATGTTCGATAGTGTATGGGCGCCGTCCCGTCCCAACATTTTCGACTGATTTGTTGGGTTGGGAGTGAGTTCGACAGCCACGTCCAACTCAAGCCGCTCGAGAAAAAATGTTCGACAGTGTATGGGCGCCACCCAACCCAACATCAAATCGATCGCCGGAACAGGCCCTGTATAGTGTTTTAAATGAGTGTTCATCATATGAAACAAAAATTGGTTTAGCGAACATAGATTGGTGGCGTGGAATTTTTGTGCTAGATGGTTGGATATTGTTTCTCATAAGTGGAGACACTGTGACTATGGTGAGTCTGGCCCTAAACTCTGGTGACTCTATACGTATATAAAGTTATTTCTCTTCAGTAACCATCGTTTACACCAAATACGTCGGGTTGTTTCTTTTCTTCTTGAAACAAAGAGTGCTGACACATATTGCAACCGTTGAATCAAAATCCATTTCCCAATTAGTACTAGTGACGTGGTGGTGTATTGTTATACATTAAAACAGTAAGTATATTTTCTGACCAAAAATAGTTTTCTGGTTAAAAATTTGAACCGTTCTATGAAAATAGAGTTCTAGGCCTTATTAAAAAAAGTGGTAGAACACTTAATACAATCTAATGAAACGTCAATATAATAATAATAATAACGGTAAAATAATATTTGTATTAACTACTTGTATATTTTTACTGAAAATATTCATGATTATAAATTACCATTATATGTCTGGTTAGAGTCATTCCTGATTAACTAGCAACGAAAATGTCGCCATCCTCAGTGATACACGGGCAACAGTAACCTTACTATAACCCCGTGCATCACTAAAGATGGCGACATTGTCGTTGAAACGCGTTTAAAGTTGGTAATCGTATTTGTTATGAGATTTTATGTTCAGGTTTTATTTTATCTACTAACTCCAGTAACTAGTTCCGAACCTGCACGACTTTGTTGGAAATACTAACTGAAGGAAACTTTGACAACCACTCTAACTATAGGCCTACTTGTTATTAATGACGTTGGCAGTCTCGTTATATGATAATCTTATTGTTTGGGAAATGCTGTTAATAATTCGTAGTAAAAATGGTACTGTGACTTACGAAACATTTTATTGTTATGTAGCTTCGATATGCCGTAAAAATGTACGATTTGTTTATTTATTTCTTGTTAAAATAATTTGCATACATTACAGAATGATAACGATTTCTAAGTCCTATTTTACCACAGACTATAATTCATTACAAGAATTTATCAGAAACCCAAAAGAAAAATATGTAAGAAGAGTACATATACTGATTTTAAACATGTATCTTCCTAATTTAAAATTTAATTGTGATTATATCCCAAGGTAACCCATTTTCAGAACCTCATTAATTTCTTGAAAAACTAATTTAATATAATTACTCTCATTTCCAACTAATCAGATCTTTAAATTATTTATAGAGTGGCATTTTAAAGTCGTTAAGAGTCGAAGTTATTGGTAAGTTAATAAAAATAGCACCACACAAATATTAGAAACAACATATTAAATAACTCAGTTTATAATGTTTACAACTTAATTACTTTGAGCAGAAACAGCATAAATATATACATACATATGTTTTCTTTATTGATTAAGTAATTATGATTCTTGATTTATTATAATATATAAGTTATTTTTCAATAATGATTTATTTTTAGGATTTAATTATATCTCTAAAAAATATTTATCAAGTTTGTATTATGCACAGGCATAGCCGGGTTTTATATCTAGTTTTTATTAAATGACATATCCATATTATCGAAATAGAGTAAATTTCTACAACATATTATTTTAAATTATTGTATAAGATTGTTTAACTTACTTGTAATTCATACATACACTTTTTAGTCTTCTTTTAAAGTTTATTTTGCGTCCAAGTTCAGTTATTTCAATGTAAATGATTAATTATGAATTTCACTACACTTTATTAAGGCATGTATAACAAATAATTTATGAAATTGAATTAAGATACTAAACAAACAAGTTGTATTACATAGTTCATAGTAACAGGAACTAATAACAATGACCTTGAATTCTAACGGAATATTATAGACCTAGTTTTACATTTTAGTAGAGAATAATATAAGTTGTTGATACATTATTTTGTTTTCGTTTAATTGAAATACGTTATAAACAAGGGAGTAGTTTCTAATTTACTAAGACACTAACATACGATATATCCTACTAACCAAAGGTTCTTGGTAGACCTCAATGGAAAAAAACATAAACATAAAATTTAGTAAAAATACTTTTTTTGTAGTTTTGCAGACCATGATTTGGCCAGTGACGTCATTGACAAATCAACTAACACAGATTAAAGAAAATAAACGTACAAATATTACAAAAGAGAACCGTTACTTGTGGAGTAGCGCGGGAGACAATGGATGGTCATATTGTGGACAATAGTTTCAGTACCGATCAGAAGAAAAAAAGCAAATAGATACAAACGTAATTACGACAGACGAAATATAATTATAAGAAATATAAGTCATATAAATTTGTAAAAATTAAAAATTTTCTTCTTTAATAGTTTTAGAAAAAAGTGAATTAAACATATTTATTTTTACTGACTGTTATACTAAGATATTCTTTAATCTCATTTTTACTAATGATATTCATTTCATTAAATAATACATGTTTTTCTAAGTTATTATTTAAATTTTACGTTTGTAAATATTACTTTACTCTCTTTGTGTTTTATAAAGTTGGCTACTTATAGCCTTATTTAAATTAGAATTTTAAACTGAACTTATATAAATTAATTAATTAAGCAGTATACATTACGATTGCAAAGTATGCAGATAGAATGATTTTCACTAACAAACAACATCTAACTACAATCATCGTTCGTACTGATTTTTTTAAACAAAATTCGCTATTTTAGAATTTAGGTTGGTTTTTAACTTTAGGCATGGGCATCTAGACTTTTATTGAAGTTGTTGCACCAATTTAATGGAGTTGTATTGAAATTAAAATTTGTGAATTATTATTCGTGAAAATTACGTTTGAAAGTTTATCATGATTTTTATATATTTTTGATGATATCAAAGATTAGAACAGCGATATACTCTAAATTATACAAATGTATTATGTAAGTACAATATTGATGTAAAAAATATAAATTAAATAATATAGCCTGTATGTTGCTAGATAAACATTTAAGTTTTCATTAAAAAAATATTGGACATATTTTACTTTTGATCTTAAAACAAATTTATGTGTTTGCAGCCCTATTGTGCAATACATATAAGATAGATAAATTAAAATTTTTAAATTGTATTTTAGAATATGTCAACATTCTGTGCTAGATTTTTTCAATTTAGATATTTCATTTGTACACCATAATAATTCTTTTTTGTCATATTTATTTAAACATCATGTATCGCTTGTCCATTATGCAAAAGTTGGAATCTCTAACAAAGTTAAGTAGGTTCAAACCTAGTTTCTGGTGATCCATTTATATGCGCTAAATGCTGCTTCCTCGGTAAAATCAGTATACATTTAATAAATGAAAGATATTTAACTAATTGTTTATATTTTTCTTCTTATTCGAGGCATTTATTTTTACGCTATGTGTTTATTTATCCGAAACCATTAATATTGTTGAAGAATATTAAAAGATCAAAAAGTAAATCTAGTTTCCTTTAAAATATAACGAACTAGTTTAAACTCTTTCGACAAAATAGCATTATGGAATCCATTACATGTTTCTATCAAGCTCTTAAGCATATCATAACTTTGGTATTACATTACACACTCTATTAGCTGCTTCCGGTTTCAGTAGCAACTTCCTTTACAGTAACGTACACTGATTAGCAATATGTCTTGAAAATCTACTTCAAATTTTGTTTAAAACTGGTAGGTCGTGCGTTATTAAGGCTTGAAAATCTAAACTTAAAAATTGAAATGTAAAGTAATATAAAAATTATAATATACCAATTTGCATTTAAAAAGTTTAAACAATTTTGTAAATTTGTGTTAGTTCAATTATAATTACAACACAAATTTGTTTAAGTAAATTGAATATTATTAAATGTTTGTCTTAAGCAAGTTTCACAATTTTAAGTTTTCACAATTTCATAATATTTTTTTTGCTTTACGATTCATAGCTAATCATGACATTTTAAAGTTCTTGTTCGTTGTTGAAACGCATTCGATAATTAACTTGTTTACACAGTTATGCACATTTGGTAAAATTTATTGTTATTCGCCACTGCTTAACTATTGAATATTTTATCAAAAGTGTAAATATTTTAATATATTACAAAAATCTATTTTATTGATGTTTCATGGGAAACTGTTTATTTTGTAAGTGCAAAGTGATAGAAATATTGTAATATAAGTTAATAATATTAAATGTTATTGATCCATTATTTGAATTATTTTGGTAGATGTAATTAATTGTTACTACGACGCATTTCAGAATTGCCATCCCAATTTCAGGTTATTAAATTATTACATTAAAAACACTAACAACATTAAAATACACTACACTTAAAAACTTTTTAAAATATATTTATTTATGCTTTGCACAATAATTGTATTTGGTGGTCCTAGGTAAGAATGTGTTTAAAATAAAATACTTAAACATTAACTCTGTAATTCAAAATTTAAACAAAAAACCCATAAAAAAGAATGTAATTAGTATTTTTTCTTTTTTTCTTAATTTTTATTGAAACTATTCCATTGGTTTTTATTGCTAATAATAGATCTAAAGTTTGAGCAACTTTTATGGCTCTATCCAAACTATTGTTGATTGGTAATAATTAATGATTCAGTATTTTAGAATTGGTGAACTTTTTATTGGAAATTACTTTTCTATTTTATTTATAATATCGATCACATGTAGGGGATCCTTTTTTTTAAATGTATCTTTATAATCAATAAACATAGACTTACACGTAATTTATTTTCCCAAACGTAAATGTTTTATCCGTCCCTTGATAGATTCATTTAAAATAGGAAAATGAATTTTCAATAAACTTAAGTTTAGTTATATAATTATGTAGATTTATGACTATAACATTTTATCACTTTCTAAAAGTTACATTTACCTATTTGATATACATTTTCGGAGATATAAAACAAGTTGTTTTTATATATTAAGTATATAATGGCCAGAATACGCTTTAATTGTGCCATAATTTTAATAAATCAATGTAGTTTGTCAGAAAAATACACATTAAGAGAACAAAAAGTAATAGCAATAAGATTAAGTATAGATATATTATTATGGTTTTTTTGTAAATATTTAAATATTATAAATTTATAATATTAAGTACATCCCAAAACCTTGTGTTTATATTCACATACTATCAAATTTATGAACTTATTTTTCTTACTGTCATCGTCATCCAATTCTTAGTTTAAGATAGTGTTACAACTGTTTCACGATTGATCGCATTTCAAAACAGTGCACACGAAACAAATTAAAATACAAAACACACACAGTTCACACACTTAATAAATAATTCTACGTCCATTGGGAGATCGTCAAAAATAAAACAACCCACAAAACTTCAGACATATTTATAACTTGTTGGCCAACAGAATACATCACTATTCATTATTTAAAATCTTGGACAGCTAATAATCAGTTTTGCCAACTGCGGGCGAAGAACACGTCCCGACAACCACTAATTCCATACAGCCGAATTGAATATTTTTTCATAGATAGGTTTGCTGTAAAATTTACTTGGGAATTTAAAATTTTGGTTGGTCCTTTTCGTAAGCTGTTATAAATTTATATTTCTTCTAATCTGTCCATACGATTACCTTTTTTACAGGTGTGAACAATTTCCAGGCTATTGCTATCACTGTATTAGTGGTTAGTTTGATTAACTATGTAATCGGCGTATAAGGGAGTTCGTCGGATATTTATTGAGGGATTTTATAAATGATCTTTATATATTTTCGCAAAGCTGCGTCCTGTTTGGCCTATGTAAAATGATTCGCATTCGCCTCACTTAAGTTTGTATGCGCCAGTTTTGTCTGAAGATTGGATGTTAGGAACCTTTGTTTTATCAACCGATAGTTGTTTTTGATAATGTTATTACGGTTAAATGATACAGTATAACCTTGTTTACTAAAGGTACTGTCTGCTATTGTTTTAGCAAGTTTGTTATACTTTAATGATACATACTTCATGTCAATAGGTGTCTTAATCACGTCCGACATACGTTTAATCTTTCGGTGTAATTTATCGATGGTATATATACTGTAACCATTTTCCTGCGCAATGAATTTAATAGTGTTAAACTCAATGTCGTAGTTCTTTTTGTTTAGTGGTGTATTTAAAAGTATTGTATCATGGAGTTAAAAGCGGTCACAAAAAGAATTATACTCTACTTTGTCACTTCTCAAAAGCTCAATGGCTCTCGACAGAAATATTTTGATATTTTGACCAATAATAAAAAGATTCCATGGGATTGTCAAGCTTTTAACTTTCTAAAACTGCCTTTCAATCAGACGTCACTCTTATAGTTTCGAAAATACAATGGTTTCTGTAAACCCTTGTTATTGGACAGTTTTAAAACAATGAAACAGTATTCGAGATAGCTTTTTGCATTCGAGATAACGCCTACAATTCATTATGTTAGAATATATATCTTTATACCATTTTGCAAGGAAAACGTCGATATTTTGTTTGGTTTAAAGTAAACCAGATTTTACTGGTTAGATGTGATTCAAACAGCAGTGGAAGGTACAGATTTTCGTAGAATTCAAACCTCCGCATGAGATCGCTAAGCAAGTCTATTTCTCACGCTCTTCCAACAGTCATTTTTTGTATTCCGTCTATCCGCGCAAGGTTTCATTTGTTTGATCTCATTTTGTGATTCAAGTAAAGCTAAGTTAAATACTTTTATGAAATAATAATTTAGAAAGAATTAATAATAATTTATTTTAGTTCAATTCTTTGATTCATTCTCTTCAATTAGTATAATAATATTTCATATTTGGACAAGGGATATATTCCTAAATTAATTACTATTCAAACTAGGCCTAGTTTTGTTTAGAGTCTTGTAGTAGGAACATTAAAACTGGTGTTTTCAAAATAAGAAATTTGAAATTGATAAAGATTTGTATGCAGTTCTTTTTAGAACTAAATTACGAAAAAAATTTTTTATGAAAACAATTACAAAAAATTTTTACTACTTTTTATGTAGGCCTAAAGTTTAACTTTTTTCTTTCGTTACTGAACATTTTTGTTTCTTGATCTAATTACTTTGTAAATGTTACATCATTAATATTGTTTTCCTTTCATATATAAATTCTTTTAACCTTTCTCTACAAAAAAGCTAAGGAACACTTTTGGATTTGTTTATAATTAATTACTATATTTGGCGAATTTTTTAATATATGGTTGCACACGCAACGAAATGGTTTGACTTCGGAAAAACGTTAGCGTGAACAGTTTAAGGGTTAAAGCGTGGTCCTTAACGTATTAAAAGTCTGCTGTTTCCATAACTGCCATTTTGCTAATAGCATTTTTCCTACAAGGCCTTATAGATAGGCTAATTAATTAAATTACAAGGAGAGATTAGTACCACTATATACACGACAGATTAGAAGTGCAACTGTGACTATAGTAGGCCTACTTCAGGGCTGTAGAAATGAACCTAACATACAAACTTTTGCAAGATAAAACTAAATTCCATAGAAGAGAAACTTGGGGAACTGATTCCATTCAATGGGCATTAGCGTTGCCCAATTGACTGGAACAGTTCCACACCCCTCTAGGACTTTCGATTACTTGCAATAAAGTTTTCTAAAAAAAATAATAAAAATGACATTATGACATTTACCGTTCTTTAAGTACGCAGCATTTATAATTATTATTAGAAATAATTTATATTTTTTAAAGTAATAATTACTAAATCATAATTTTGTTCATATTTTGTATTTGGTAGCCTAAACTGGATTGTTTTTAAACGATAATTACCTTTTCTTGGAAGCTGTCGTACAATCCTTTGGTTTTTCGTCAATCTTATATCATGACGGCCGTTTCAACTATTTATCAGTCATTTTCAAAT
>JAGFPH010001143.1:238640-257687 GCA_018207615.1 Philaenus spumarius
ATTTGAAAATGACTGATAAATAGTTGAAACGGCCGTCATGATATAAGTTTGACGAAAAACCAAAGGATTGTACGACAGCTTCCAAGAAAAGGTAATTATAATTTTGTTATAGACGCAAGAAATAAGTAATAATTTGCTTTCTAATACCACGTTATAATTATTTACTGCATTAGTTAATTTAAATAAATATTTTAAAAGTCCAAGATCGATGTTTATATTAAATAAATACCAATAATAAAACATATTTTATTTAATATTATAATTTATCGAAATAAGGGAAGAAGGCAGTGTTATTTATATGACGGGGAGGAGTACTACACTGAATAAGGTAAGAGTTAAACAGGGAAATAACTTCTTAAGTTGGGAGGATGGGGTAGGATAATCCCCATCTTCCCACTTGAAATCAATTTTGAAAAAATCAAAATAGCTGTAACTCAAAATAGTTAAATACTCCCAAATATCGTTGTGTGGCATATCTTTTAAAAGCTTATTTAATTCTGAATCCAAAAAGAATAGTAATTAATATTTAAAGACATTTGTACAGCAAAATGTGGCAAAATCGGAAAACACGATTTCGTTGTGTTTGGCTGCCATTTTTAATCGATTAAAGATATGAATGTGCAAACTTCACCGTTGGTTTTCTCTTGCAATTTTACATCGAAATGATGTATCACATGACCACCTTCCCTTTTAAAAAATGAAGTTCATTCAAGATGGCAGAATAAAATTTCATACTCATCAAAAAGTGGTTCTTTTATGGTTATGAATAACTGCTTTTATTTCTATCTCATAAGACTCGTACATTTTGAGATAATAAGCGGTTTCCAGACTTTTCAAACACCCAACTCTAGGGTTGTAATAGTCGTGAAGCTAAGCGGCTGTATTAACAACGTTTTCCCAACAGATTAATTCCATGGCACAAAACATTTTCTGTTCTACTGACATGCTCGTCTATGTCTGTCTGGAAGTTTTTGTCATAGTAAAAATTAAATAGAGACCATAATCTGTCAGAACCATTCAATTGGAAAAGGATGTTCTTACAGAGATATTAAATTAATCATTCAGAAAAAAACATTATATAAATTTTAGACTTCAAAAGACAAAGCATGGAATATTAAAAAGGAACTTCATCCATATCCTGTCCAAAAAAGTTCAATCCCTTTTTCTAGAAGATCATCCTCGTCGGGTAAGGGTTTGTCAGTACATTATTAGGAAATACAAGTGTTAACAGAACATTTTTACAGTAAAGTAAAGTTCTCTCGAGGTGACATTGTAAACTTATATAATATGCACATATTGGTATACGAGAACCTACATGCTATAGTAAAATACTAAAATCAACACCAATTTTCTTTAAATATTTGGGCTGGTATTATTGGAGACCACTTGTTATTTTTTTTCTTAATAGATTGTTAATGGTGAGCATGGCTTGTACTACTTCTTAAAAACTGATCTTCCAGCCTTAAGGGTCTGCTGTAGTGGCGACCATCTTGGATTTTTATCCCATAAGAGCAATGTTAAATATCAAACCATTTATTTAATTTATTTTGTATCATAAAATTGTTTGCAAGGTCTCATTTTAAGCCCAGTTTTGCAATTAAAATCCGTTTTGCAATTTCGCATCGTTTTGCAATAAATTTTTTTTTACATGCTTTTGATTTATTATGTAATTGACATTTCGTAAGTGCATAGTTTGAATTTTTTCCTAACCACATTAAAAAAATAATGTATAATGAAAAATAATTTCCAAGCAGGATCCAAAATTTTATAAAGAATATTCATTTTTTTAACACTTTATTAAAAAAGATGGACTTATAAAATGGTTTGAAATGAGGCAATGTCAAAGCGTTCAGCTGCAAGAAATTGCACTGTTTAGATAGGGATATAGTGAGAAGCTATTGCGTTTCCGGTTGCTTTCTCGTTTACTGGAGCAGACCCTTAATGGAGAATATCCCATGGTTCTTATGAAATGTCCATGGTTTTTATTCATGGTTTATCCAAATACCAGCTCATTTTAGTGTGGCTGTTAGAACCCATGCTGCTAATATCTACAAAGTAAAATATATTTGTGGAGAGTGTCCAGTGCCGTAGCCTGCAAGGTCCACCTGACCTTAATTCTCTTTATTTCTATCTGTCGGTTCACCTCAAGTGTATTCATATGAAGTATATTCATACTTCATTCATATGAAGTATATTCAATTCGAGATCTCAGACAACGCATTGAGAATGGTACTGAGGGTATTCCGCAATTGCCTGTTTTTTTTGCAAGATTTCGGAAATCTATGAGGAAGAGCTTGGGGGAATGTGTGCTAAAGAGTGGCTGTAACTTTGAACAATTTCTTTAGTTTCTTTATAAATAGTGCTTATTCTTTTTAATTTTATTATTATTGTTTTTGAATTTTAATAGACAACTACCAAGAAATTATGTTTATAGTTTTTGTCCGATAACTCAGTTATCTTTTGAACTACGAGATAAATAAATAGACTGTTTTTCATAAAAAATTACTTTTATTTTTTCATTAAATTGTTTGTAAAGTTAGATGTCTTAGATATATTTCACATTAAAAAGGTGTAATGGTCGCCATTTTTTAAATATACAAAGAACTTTCTGATGTTTTCGTATAGGGGTAAACGGTTACGTAATAAATATATGTACACCAAATTTGAGCTCAATATCTTTTCTATTATCTTTTTAGTATAACAAACGGCGGATAAATTCTAAACCAATCATTTCCTTACCTATGTATAAACAATTAAACGTTACCTTACCTATGTATAAATAATTAAATTTTTGTTATTTGCATCTATAAAATAGCCTGGTGTAATTAGGAACAATATTTGATAGACATCCTGTATATTGGACTCTAATTGTAATTCGTGTGCCCTATGAACTGACTTTTCTAATGACCACTGAGCTTAAAGCTTTTAATGTCAAAAAGAATAAGAATAATAGCCAAGGAATAGACCTATAACTAGTAGCACACATAAGAAAAAGATACGTTGTTTAATATGATTCATGTGTAAAACATACATTTTACGATTTGTAAAACACAATTGCTGCTGGAAATTGAGGAAAAAATATTATATGTTTATGATTTATTGCTAATTGTTGGGTCGGTCTAGTTAATAACTGTAACTGTAAAACAGAGGACGTTAGTCGTCTATGGTTGTAGGGGAGTGCCTATTCGAGGCGGGGATGGTATATTTTACACTCCCAGCTAGCTAACAAAAGAAGAGAAAGTTGCTGTTTTTATTTTGCCTTTACATTTTTACGATTTAAATACTTTGATATTTACCGCTTTAAAAATACCACTAGACATTTTCCGAAGAGGGGTTTGTTTATTTCAAGAAATAAATCATAATATTTGTGCTTTCTTATTACTTTTATTCTGCAAAGTTTCTACTTCTTCAGTCGTTTACCAACCGTGTTGTGCTATTGAAGTATATCTTTCGACAGAAGGTTTTAAGTTTAATACAATTGCTTATTCTTTGAAGTTTAAATTTCAGGTAAGTTCGTAACTAATTTAAACATTCTAAAACAATTTGGAAATCTAGTTTTGTGACAGGCTTAATTATTTTTCGTTTATGGCAGTTTAAAGATTTATTTATCAATATGACTTGTGATTGAAATCAATTATTTATATTCTTCTAGACCTATTGAATTTATATCATTAAAGTTGCATACATAAATATCGAATTATTTAGTAATATTTGTAGGCCAATATAAACTACCTTAAACAATACAAAGTTAAATAGTAGCTAAAACTTAAAGCAATCTACAAATATTACAGAAATGTATAAAATTCATATAACTATTTTTGAAAGACTTTTCTTTTGTGGTGTTATGGATATTTTCTTATGCTTATGATAGATTAGATATTGCTCAATCACTATTTGAATTAAATCTTGTATACACTTACTATGTAACAAATTACAATAGGCTTATTAGTAATTTAGTTTTACATAGCAATTGCTAGTAACAATACACGTAAGGAAATACTTGTATTAACAAAACGCTGCAGCTGAGTTACAGTTTAAAGATTGCGATAATTGACAAGCCTTTTTCTAGGAAAGTTAAGCAGGACTAGCCATTAGCCAACCTACGCACATTGTCACTGAATTATTTGGTTAAAATTTACAACACGCATCCTTGCCATACTGCTTCTTAGGCAATCTACCACTCTTTGAGCAAAAAAATGCTGTAGAATATAATTATTTATATTGTTAAAATATGATATAATATAAACGTAACAGCAAATAAAATTCAACAACAAAATTTTAATGAAACAAATATTTAAAAAATCCTTAAAAAAACTTACCTCGTGACATGTTAAATACTGTTCATAACAATACAGTACACATTTCACAAAGATTTTACACAACGTGGTGAAATGACACGTTTGCTTTACTTCCATATTAAAAAGCGTTTACAGGGAAAATAAAGAGTTACTGTAGTTGTAAAATTGATTGTAATAAAAACAAGCTTAACTAACTATCGTTTATCAGGGTACTTGTAAATATCAATTGTTGGCAAAATATTAATATAAATACTTTACCGGTACTTATAAATAATAGGTCTGCATTCTGTAAGATGGCTTGGTGATAATGATTGAAATATTTTGAAATATAACCAAAACTCTATTTAACTTTTAAGAAGACGATTTAGAGGGAAATTTATTTTTTTAGTATCCACACTTCTCTTGTTTCCTTGGATTTTTTCGTTGAAATACTTAAAATATTCCGTTGGTAATGTTAATATTAAACATATTTTAAATTATTGTATGCTGTTTGATCAAACGAACAAATATAACTTTTTGTGTGCTTTCCATTTTTGCATATGTGATTGGACAGATGACTTCTGATATGCTCTTAATATTAGGTACTTTATTTGTTCTAATGCTAAATAATCCTGATTGAGTTTTACTAGATAGGTACTTAGTTTGTACAAAATGTTTGCTAGTAGAATTGACAGCAAAAAGGTGGTATAGATAATATAATTAAAGTGGATAAGTTGTGATATATATTTTTGTCCTATGTTTAAATCATGCTTTAAAAAAATAAAATGAATGAGGTAAAACGCAGAGTGTGGTAGGAACTGTCCAACCTTGCAGTGAGGGCAATAACAACTTATGGTAATTATGTCTTCATCATTCTTATACAATATGAATGTTTGGCTGTGAATGTGCATATGTGTATGACTTTAAATGTAAATTTTAATCAAATAATCCATAACTTTTAATTTAGCTTAAACATTTCTTTTGCATCTAACTCTTTCAGGACAAAGCATATTTCGGCGTGTGTGTAAAAACTGTCACAGTTCAAAAACCACTCACTGAAATATAGAAATATTTTACTCGTGGTTGCTGATAATATTATACTAGGCCTACATTTAATTAAATTATTTTATTTTCTTAACGTCCTTAATTTATGATGGTTATATTTATGAAAATAATTAGTGAAGTGACTCATTGAAAAATCCAATCAAACTCTAGAATTCTAGAGTATGATGACATCTTACCAACTAAGATATTGTCACTTTAAAATATAAATAAAAAACAATTTCAATAAATAAATGTTTTTTTTTAATAAATGAAAATATTGCCAAAATTTATTTATATATATTTTTTAAGATATATATATATATATATATATATATATATATATATATATATATTACCATCCTGCGGAAAGATTTATCGCCACTCTCCCAATTACGGATGCTTTTGACTTGGAAAAGCTAATGTTATTTATTTAAGTTGCCTTGACCAGAATATGTCTTGACATTAAACAAAACGTTTCACAGGATACTTATCCACAGGATACTCTTAATTTCTGCCTTATCAAGCACATGACGTTCACTGATTTTCATAAAGAGCCACTCAGTCTCTTTATGCATGCTAAACATTGTGACGCATAGGATCGGAATCTCTAATCGTCCTCAGGAACAAAGGGAGAACCTGCACCAGTTCGTTAATGACATTAAAAAAAACGGCGCAGGTCTTACATTAAAAATAGTTTGAGGTGACAGAAGCCATCATTTATGATCACTCTTCTGAGCTCTGGAACTATCTGTTGTTGCAATGACCTCGATAAACTTTGTAACATAAATCGATACATTGTTTGTAAATCAATAAAGAATTGCAAATTAAAATAACTTCAACAGGCTAGAACAAGAATTTATGTATATCCCATTATATAACTAATGGGGTTACATTAGTCTTGAATATGTATTTCTCACTATTTCAAAACATATATTCCATTAAGAATCAAGTTAATTTAACGAATAAAATATATACATATATATATGTATTTAAGGATAGAGAACAATTCGGTTTCTCCTTCTCAGCTAATAAAACTAAAACCTACTCTATAGTAGGTGTAATGTGACTGTTCACATTATATTTTATCAGTCTTTTAACCAATAAAATGTTTTAATGAAAACACATTTAAACAACACAAAAATTTTAAACCTTTGTCAATTAAAAACAATAGGCAACAATTTAAAATTATATTTTTTCTATTGTTAAATCCAGAAAAAGTAATCACTTTAATCTAAGACACAAAAGTATATTGTGCAAACAAACTGGTTACTGTATCTGATAGTGCTCTTATTTTGTTCTGCACAGGACGAGGATCTATAATTTGTCTGCCTTATCAAAACAATCTTCCACGAGAAAAAGTTACAACCATTAAAATCTAAAGGGTTAAATATTGGGATATTCCTTCTGATCTTTTAAAAAATTAAAATCACTTAACTCAATCAAGAGTGAAAAAGTTTTAAAATCGGATTGTCTTACTGAGAAAAGTTGAAAACAATAATACCTTTTTAGTCCATTTGTTGCTGGACTTTGTAACTTTCATCTAACACTGTTGCTGGACTTTAAAATTTGAGTTGCTCCTCAGCTATCACGTCCTTTAATTTTATGGTCAGAATTTTTGTTTCCTAAAAGTAAACTCATATTAGATATTTTCAAGTGCCAATTAAGTTTTAGTTTTCACAAGGCGAAAACTTTAAGGTTAATACATTTTCAAAAGGAATACCTCCTACAGTACGCTTATCATCCATTTTCAAGCCTCCCCAAATCAACTAAGTGTCCTCTAAGTAAGATAAATGTTAAAAAGGGATCTATGAAAAACTAATCAGGATCGATTCAGAGAAAAAAGTTAAAAGTAAACTTTTTTAACTGGCAATTAAAGGATTACATTTTTGAGGGAGCACTTCAGAGATCTTGTAGATAAAGGAGTAGTGCAAACATATTTTAAATAATTCGTCCCCTTTTTTTCTAAATCAGCATCCGGAACAGAAATCCCGGAAGGTTATAGACTACGTAAGCTTGACCAGCATGAAGTAATTAAAGCTGTACCCATTCCCAATTTGCACCAGTGTTTCAATTGTTTTGTGGCAACCAAGAATTCAATTCAGCATTTGATCTTAACACTCAAAATCACCAATATCCACTCACCGATAGTTCAAAACAACAACCAATTTGTACAGTGGGTTGCTCTACCAGTTACAAGTAGTTCCTTTTAATTCTGTACTGGAGGCTTGTATTATTAAAAAACAAGCCTTATAAAACAAGTAATCTCACACATTCAAATTTAAACTTGTTTTAACTACCTTGACGATCTAGTCTTTTAACCAGAAACTCGGGATGAGCATGTCAAACATCTACGGAAAATCCACTCTCGCTTATGACTAGGACGAAACTTACGGTTAATTCCGAAAAATTTCGTTTTGCCATAGTAGATACGTTTCCTTAGCCACTTAGTTTCATCTAAAGGTGTGCAATTTGACCTAGAAAGAAGCAAGGATATCAATATTTTTTCTAAACCAAAATTCAAATAGTTGTGTTATGTTTCATTGGAATGGTAATTTTATTCTAATCATTACAAACTACGCCGGGCACGCTATTCCAATAAATATGTTTAGGCGTAAATGTCTAAGGGTTGCTTGTAATAAAGACCAAAACGAAGCTTCGAAACTTCTACGGAATGCCATCTCACCTTCTCTAGTGCTTAGCATGGTAGATGTTGGCAACCTTTTGTCCTTCAGACGGTTACAAGTTAGTGGGCCTTTTAAGCAATCCTACTCCAAGAAATTGTTGTTGTATTTAACCTATTGCCTATGAATCCTGCACTCTATATCTCCTGATAGAGCGCCTCATCTGCTTTTGAGTCAGTGTGCCTGGCCCTAGTTTTTGGAGTAGAGAAACTCAGTCAATATTTCGACCATCATAAGTTCCTATTGGAAACCGACAATCAAGCGCTTCCTGGCTACACACCGTCCCAGAAAATTTAGAAGGGTGGGACTTTATAAGAAGTATGAAACTTAATTATAAATTACATTAAAATCATAAACAAAGAATTATACCGCTGTGGCAGTATATTCAATTATTTAGATTTGTTCTGTTCATTATATCTTTGGAATATCTCAATTAATTTTTCTTTATTCTATTGTCAACCATAACCTTGTATAAATTAGCAATGTGATATAATGTAAATTGTTATTTCTTTTAATTTTTAAAAAGAAAATTTTAAAGAACATTTTAAAAGCTAAAAATAAAGTAAGTAAATGGCGTTATTCCTATTATTGTACTCACAACAAAATATATTTTCCTAAATCCTAAATAGTCAACTTTCAATATAATAAATCTTACATTTATATGTATAACAAACAAGATTGGTACATATGACAAGACACATATGTGTTTAGTGTCAAAGGCCTACTGGCAAACATTTTTTTACTTTAATTGGCTAATATAGTTTTGTTTTAAATAATGTTTGTTTTAATTTTTGAACGACATCCTTTGAGTGGAAAATTGAAGATAGACTTAAAACTCGAAAACTCGTCTTTGAACTAAAACAAAAGAAGTCACAGGATGGATACAAGTAAGGTAATAGGTCATTTATATACTACATATTGTATGAAATAGTGACTTGAATATCAATCCATTAACATTAAATTAAACGATTTGTCTAGTAAAAATATATTATTTAGTAAATTTTAAAGTCCCAATTCCTGAAATAACCGATACTGTTGGCAAACACAGTACTTACCTATTGGAATGTTCCAGCGTAACTTCGACTGGGCAACAAATACTATGTATTTGTATAGTTTTTAAATTTTTCATTTGATCGTTGTGTCTTCGTGAATAGTAGAATTATTGTAACATTTAATGTGTTTTACTTGTAAGATAAAAGTTAGATTTCTTTGATTTATTGTGATCTCAATATGGGGTAATCCAAAACTGCAGTGGTCAGCAAAACGTAAATCAACAGAATTAAATTGACAGCTCTCAAATAAATGTATACCTACATATACAGGGTGATTTTTAAGTATGGAAACTTTTGTTGTATTTTTTATTTATTACTATTACTATAATGTATTATCACCGCTAAAACTTAGTTATTAGATACTTTTTTAATGAAAAATGCAGTAAAATGGTTCATGCAATTGTTCTAAATGTTTTTATTTCTAACACAATTTTCCCAAAATTGAAACTGTAAATGCTTATAACTCGAAAACAAAACCATCTATTGAAAAACGGTTTAAGTCGTCGTTTTTTCTTTTCTTTAAATTTCGCACTGAAATGTACCTTTTATTGAGTTTTTCCGATATCAGTTATGAACATAAGTTTTTATTTGAATTTTATGTTCATTATTTGTTATTCAGTATTTATATTGAAGGCTACAAAATACATTTTACATATTATGAGATATACTTAAATAAAATAGTTTAAATTAATTACACATATTACAGTTTATAATAATTACTAATAGTTGGAATATACTAAATATTAAAGAGATTTAGAAATTGAAACTAGCTAATATAACTCTTACTTTGAGCGTAGAACCAATCGAATTTTAAATAAGGCTACATTTATCAGGTGCATTTTATATTTTGTTCCCAACAGTATCGAGCAGTTTTTTGATATCTGTTACATTATTTAATAGCCAACCGTTGTAGGAACGAAACTTTTGATGCAATAGATACATCTTTCATTACTCCTCTCTAGCAATTATTACAAAAATGATATTGAAAGTAAACTGCTATTCATAAACGATTTTCAATGTAAATGTATAAAGATACGAGATAACTTGGAGTTTTGTATAATCAGCAAACTAATTTGCTTTAAATTTGTATTATACTTTACAACATACTAAACATATAACTTATATAGAGTTAATCAATTTGTACATTTTAAATTCTTTTCGATATAATAATGAAACTCTAACAGATTTTCTAGACTTCTAATTCGACTTTTTAGATCCAAAACTTAAATAAGGGTACTCGTATTATACCAACAAATAAACCATAGTTATTATATTATTAGAGTCTAAATAATATTCTGGACTATATAGAAAAGAGATCTAGGTATGACACAATATATCATAATATTGTATTATTTGCTTGTTACTAGATGACAAACAACGCCGTAAAGTTTTGGACGGTTAAAGCTGGGCACTGGACACCCTTATACTTTCACTAATGTATTTTATTTCATATTAATTTACTGGAAAATTGTTTGATTGTTTCTTTTAAACCAGTAATTAGATGAATGGGGTCGATTTTTACCTTAAGTGGTTTTACATAGTTTAGTATTGTTTTCAATCACAATATTAAATTATTTAATGGAATTTGTGTTTAGTAATACAACATTTTGGATTTATTAATTATATTATAATGTTGAACATTTATATTTAGGTCTGCATACAATCAAATGAATTATCAACATAATATACAAAATATACATTCTATAACATCCCTCAATTTCAATGTATTCTTGTTATTCAGGTGTTGTTTTACAAATAACTAATGTGCATATAAATAATTAACATATTGTATTGTCCCTACCAAAACGTAAAAGTGTCAAATATACTTAATATAATGCATACATTTTAAAATAATTTTGCATTTAATATAAATAATATTTAATTAATTACTATGCATACTTAGTCTTAGATAGCTATTGTTATTGATACAAATAAAAAATTGTCATTAATATTTTATACGATGGTTTCATATAAATGAAAAGAACAGTCTCATATTCATATAATAAGAAGCGAATGATATACATTTCTGTTAAATATTGAGCCTTATCAATACACTCAAATCGATATATTACATCAGGTCCGAGTTTCCTGTCCTTAAAAATCCCACATAGTACGTTTTATTATAATTGTTTTCCATTAATATTTGGTGCTACATACTTGATAAGCTGTGAGTCAGAGCGCATAAGTTCATGTTTCCGGCAGTTTTACACTCATAAGTCGTAAAAGAACTCGAAAATTAAAAATAAAGTTATGAGGTGCATTGAGATTCTTTTGGTCTATTTTTGGTACCAATTTTAAATATTGGAGAACATTATACCTAAAATATTGGCTAAGTACTTACTACAATAATAAATGACCTTTATCTTCCAAATGCACTCTGAACAATATTAACTAATGGTTCCATATAATAAACCATTAGATCCAATTAATCAAACTGCAAGTGTATTTTTCATATATTTATATTATTGAAAAATAACATGTTTTTAGATAACAATGACTGTTACGAGTTTTAAAATTTAAGCACGTAATAGTAAGACCATTATTTTAAAATTTTTCAATATAACATGTTATCCATTTACACTTGTTTGAGTTATATATTGTATTCTAGAAATTATTGTATGCAACTTTTCGGTATACCTTAATTTCAGTTTAAATTTGTTTCCAAAAATATAAAAATTATATTAAAAAATGATTTTAAACTGCAATATTAATAGGTAAAGAAACAAATACATATGTTAAAATTGATATTTTGTTCTAAAAAATTGCTAATGAAAGTCTAACATTTAAAATAACAGTTTGTTTTATCAGTTTTAGTAATTTATTGTAGTAATTTTGATCAGATATAGGCATCTAATAATTAATCCGTCTTTTTATTTAGGTTAAGGTTTAAACATAGTTCTCAAATTTTAATCTTGAGATTACTAAATATTAACGTTTAAATTTTAATTGTTTTTACTTAATAACAATGTCAAATGCATTAGACAGTGAATCAACTTTTCTAAAGCATGAAACTATTCTGTATTGTCAGAACATAAATGGATGACGTAGTCTATGTACATAACATAGAAAACTACTCTTAAATTATCAAAATGGAACTCAATGTTCATCTTCAAAAGATAAAATCCAAAACCATGTTACGTAATATATAATACTTCTCTAAAACACTATTTCATAAATAACTACACAAAGAAAATCTCTCAACTCATTTCATAAACATAGCTAGAAATAGAAAGTAAAATATATACTTTTGACACTTGAAAAATAAAATTATTAGTTTTAAAACAAATTGTACCAAATGTCCAAATAAATATATAGCTAATAATTAGATTTGTGAATGTTTCTAATTTGATATTTTTAAAATAATGGGTTTTATATTGTAGGCATTTTCTTATATATTTAAGAGACATATTAACTTAAGATGTGTATCAGTAATTTCTTTGTTACTATATTTTCTTTGATATTAAATCATGTACTTATGTTAAATTAATTAGTTGTCATTTAAAAACTGGTGGGTTTTCTTTATTTTGTTTATTCTGTAAGGGCTAGTTTTTTATTTCTTTTGTAAAGCTATATTGTACTCATTTTATTTCAGGGGCGTATACATTTTTATACATATACTTTCTTTAATTAAGGGCGTATAATTTTTCTTCATAAAAACAAATTGTTAATTACAATAATTCATTTGTATTTCTTGTCTTTGCCTGTGAAAGAACATTTCAGATATCTCGTTTTCGCCACTTAAGGTAAGCAGGTTGCCACATATTAATTTTGGGGTGTATTCTTTATCGAATACATGCGCTGTCTTTATATTAGGTCCAGTTCGACTTGCAATTTATTTTATTTCGTCAGACAGCACAATAAGAGCCTTTAAAAACTATTGGAACATTTAGTTATAAGAACTGTTCAGAAGTTAAAAAACTATTAATTTGGTATTCTTAACTTAAACAAATTGCAAGGTGTTTTCATAAAAATAAACAGACCATCTTGTTCTAAGGTTGTATACGAAGACTTAAGCAGCTAAAGTACAATATAATACTTTGTCAAATCACTGTGAACTAGTCACCATAACTGACTACTTTTAAAGAGTTAAACGAAATACAGTTTTATTGATTTTTAACATCTTTGCTGATTCTAGATAGATCGTACAACCATGAGCAACAACAACAGGCTTTTGTATAACTTTACCACCACATTTTCTGTAACACGACTTTGGGAAATAAAACTCGGGTTTATTTAGTATAGTGCAGTCTTATACTTACGAACAGTGACAGTGATTTTAATTTTCATAAAGCTAAAGTAATTAAACAAATTTATAAACTATTTAATCAGTTTGATTTATTTAAATTTATAATTTATTATTTTTGATTTGATTGCATGCATTATTTCGGCTTAAACTTAATATTTTAAGTTGCTTAACGATGTATACATTTTTATTTTAACTTTTTCCATTTCCATGTAACATTTAAACTCATGTAACTTAAATGTGATAATTTAAAAAAAATTTTTTTTTTTTTAAATATCAACAGTTTTGAAGAAGCAACCCTGGATGCTATAGTAAAAGTTTACGAGAATTATTTTGTTTGACTATATACTAGTACCCTAGTTTCAACTAGGCTTCTTGATCAGGTTTTCTCTGATATTAATTTCAACTTAATCTTCAATTATCTTTATGACTTGGTTATTTATTCCAAGGCTTGGGAAGAGCCCAAACAACATCTTCGATCGAGACGTGCTTCCTGGTTTGCAGCGAACTGTCCTGGTTAACCCCGAAAAGGTCCGTTTTTAGCAAAAAAGATTAGTTTCATAAGACACCTTATTTTCTCACTTAGATACCAGATTCGACTCGCACTAAATCAATCAAAGATTTTCCGCAACAAAAACAAAATGGTCATTTGTCGATTTACCGGTATGGTAAATTTTTTCTCCAAATTCATCCCAAGTTCTGCACGCAACACACCTGAACCTGCTTCAACCAATGGGTCAGAAATTCTCTTATGGAGCTGACCAAGAGAGAGCTTTTAACCTTCTGCGTGAGGCAATCATCCAGCATCCGGTTCTCTGGATAGCTGATTTCAACAAACCGTTCATCCTGCAAACGGATGCAAGCTCAATGGCCCTTGGAGCGGTTCTACTCCAAGAATTTGATGACATTCGGCAAACTATAGCGTATGCCTCTCGTAAATTAACCAAAGGGGAAAGAAAATACGCCTCCGCATATGAGTTTGAATGTATCGCAGTAGTTTATGCAGTGGAGAAATTTATTCTGTATCTGGAACACTGCGAGTTCCTTTTAGAAACGGACAAGCAAGGAACCTTTATCTTGGCTTCGCGTCCGTACCTGTGAACTTGGAAAGTTAGGTTGGTTTATAGCTAGATTAAATTCATTTAAATTAAAAGTGACGCATATTAATGGGACACAAAATATTACAGCTGATTCACTGTCTAGAATGTTTGAATAAAAGAAATTGTCGCTAGCCGAAGCCGAAACTTCAGACGACATTTCAGTCAAACCCACATGTGCCAGACTATTCACCAGTTTATTCTCGCTTATAATGACATTAGGGAACATTAAAAGGCCGATCCTACTTTAAAACTGACCTGGAAAATAAGAATAAGTCAAGTCAATTTTGTATGCGTAGAGGCGTTTTTGCCTAAAGAATCATTTATTGAAGCATTGAAGCTCACCATGATATATCTGCCCAGGACCCTAGTTAACCTCGTCATCAAATATTATCACAACTCAGCGTCAGGAGATCATCTTGGAATAAAAAGCACCTGTTTTAAAATTAGGGAATCTTTTCAAAAGTAAATAAAGATGTCACGCTTGGGGTCGGGCTTGTTCAACATGTACCCAGTTTGTAAACCTGTGCTAAATACCAACGTCAGGTATCTAGCATCTACAGTCCCAAACCATATTTTAGAAAAGCTGCATATGGGACCACTTCCAAGTCCAAAAATTGCAACTCCATGCTTGTGGTTTGTTGACTTGTTCTTCAAATTCACCTGGTTTATGCCTGTCAGAGATGCTAACTATAATAATAACATTAGGGCCTTTAATCCAAATTATTTTCCAGAATTTCGGTTTTCCTAAAATAATCATCTTAGACAATGCTCAGTGCTTTGTCTCGCACGAGTTCCGCAATATAAATTGTTTCCCACAACATAAAACATTCAAATTTATGGCTGGGGATTTTTTTAAATGATGTAACTTGCGTTTATTTTTTGTGCCTTTTTTACTAGTGGGTAGTTTCGGTTTTAATTAAGTTTCAGTTTAATCTTAAAAAAACAGTCACTATCTAGCTTTCTTCTTTAACCTTAGTGGTTTTTTCTATTGAGATGGTTTGTCTTTATCGTTTGGACAGTGAAGTGTTAAGGCTTATTGATCATTTTGCCGATCATTGTTTATCGGAGGGTTCTAAATCTAAACTAAAGGGGTGAGTTTAGATTTAGAACCCTCCGATGATGGTAACTTGGTTACCGAAATGTACATCACGGAACTATAATAACTATATTAATAAATGTGTTTCAGTTTATTTGTGAAGTTCTATTCACCGAACTTGTGGTTGGGGCTTCAGTGTTTATAATTGCTTAAATTCACCACAGTAGGCCTACTCATTGAAAATCCAATACTAAATTAGTTTATAAAGTTCACGCATTTGCTACCTACAAGAATATAAAAGTAATTTAATAATTTTAAAGCTTTATTAGTAAATTCATCTTTTAAATATGGAGATTTCACAAATATATGGTAATCTTAAAGAAAATAGTTATAAGAGGTTCACTAATTGTGAAGGTTGCAGGACATTTCATATATTACAATGGTTCATATAATGCTCATGGGTACTAGTAAAGAATCCTTTTTTATGATATTTTAGACAATCATTATTTAATACTTACGTTTAAAATACTTTAAAGTACTCCTAAAATATTAAATGCTGAATATTTTATAGTACATTGTATGACGTAATCTAAGTTTGATTTTAAGAAGAATTTAAATGCAAGTAACATTGAAAGGGGAACGTGGAATGTTCAAGTCGATAGAGCAACGCTAACGTTCGTTGAATGGATTAATTTCTACCAAACCTCCTCTCTCTGCAATTTAGCTTGTATTATACTAAAAGTTCTTACATAACGTTCAGATTTACAGTTACTTTGGATCTACAGTAATAAAGTATTTTATTGATTTTTGCAGTAGTCAGTAGACATCTGCTACCTTAAACCTGTAAAAACCATGATTCCAAATAAAACATAAATCATTTCAAACAATAAATCATCGAGATGCTCATATTCTAAACCTTCTTCTATTTAATTTTATGATATTTTTTGACGAAGTAAATTTTTTTAGCCGAAATTTGGATTTATTAGTATTTGAGTGAGAACTTATTAAACTTAAAATATGATTACTTATTCGTAAAAACATAAAATTATTAGTTCAGTTAACAAAATAACGGAAAGCACTTTCTAAAAAAAAAAAAAATATTTAATCCTAAGACAAAAACGACTTATTGCTATAACTTTACACTTTGGATAGTTGACCCTGTAAACATTGAAGTTTCTCGTAAAATTTAATTATGATGAAGACAAAAAATGTGACTTATTATTTACAAACATTAATATTTCTTTTATACTACTTACGTAGAAAGTGAATATAAATCAACCTGACTAAATGTGACTCTGGCCAGGTGTCTGCAGCAACACAAATGCCGCAGTTTACCATGCTACTCAACATAATGTGTATTATATACTAATACAAATATTTTGATTAAGTAAGACACTTGTTACTTTTAATGTTAGTAAATGAAATTAATTTTAAATAAGGTTATAAAACAACTAGATTATCTTACATACAAATTACAAATCTTGCCAATTATGAGTATAATATTCTTCATGTTGTTTAATCAATTAGTTAACGTCTATTTTAAATTCAAGTTATATGCACATATTATGTGACAAGGTAATGTAATAAATATTTTTTAATACAACTATTGAAGGTATGATCAGGTTGTTTTTTAACGTTTCTCAAAATAAGCCACCCTTTAATGTAAATAAGACAATAAGAATAGTTTAAAAAATATATATTGCTATACATTCAACTTGAAAATTTTAAACATATTTTTAGGTAAGATTTTAGCGAAATAACTTATTATTGACAACGATTTTATAAAATATATGAAATAAAATGTGAATTTAGCTTTAAGACAATGTGTTTTTATCAGAGTTATACCTTTCGTTCTGAAAGAAATAAACTAAAGAAAACAAAAATGTATATTATAGTGTAACCTTACATAGTTTAAATTTATAGGCTACCAGTTAATTAGGTAATTAAATAACAATAAAAGGAAATATAATTATTTGAAACTATTTTTACTAATAATAACATATAATAAATTGTTTTTATTTTATTTTACGTCAAGAGTGAATTTTTATTAAAAATACCTACTGGGTATTAATTATTTGCAGTCGTTTATAATTAATTTTAAATGTTTATAAAGATATTATATTTTACTAATATTTTAGTTTTTGAGATCAGAAGTGTTTTCTGAAGATATGAGGGGGGGGATAGTTTAATATAGTACTGTATAAGCGAATACTGGCAATTTTGTATATAATTTAATCAAATCTATTTGGTATTTTAAAATAAATAATTAAAACTTAAATGTAGAGCTGATAAACTGTCAAAGTAATACAAAAAGTTATAAAACGTCAAACGTATAAAGTTTTTTTTTCATATGCGTTTTCTGATTTTAAATGTCTGTACCTAAGGAACAAGATTAATTTCCTTTTCGGAAATTAAATTTTGTTTATCGGCTGAAAGCATGCTGTAATGTTGATGCAATTCAAAGTTATTAGTTACTATAAAAAGAAGACCTTATTCATATTATTGTAATATATTTTATTCAAAATAAAACATTCTTATTATTAAATTTCTCAATTTCTCTAAAATATATGCATAATCACATTTTTAACTGGTTTAAGATGATTTCATTTTGAATTACAGTTAGTGTTCAACATTTTAGTCTTATTCTTACAATATTAAACAGTGAAATTGAGCTATATCAAGTGTTTTGTTTTATGTGATAGTACAAACATGAAAGATCATGGCAACCACAGCAAGACTATGTTTATGTAAGAACATTTTTTACAAAGTATTGTTTTAGTAAAATTTATTATTTTCGTTAAAAAATACTAGGAGGCCCCTACTCGCTCTGCTCGCAAAATCCCACTTTAGGGAGCCCAGTTCAACTTCATTTTTCGACTTGAATACGACTTCATAATCGACTTCATGAATTTGTGCGCCTGGAAGTTATGCAATTCGTCTCCGTTATGCAAAAGGCCTACACGGCGCCTGGAAGTTATGCAATGGTCACCGCTACGCAATACACGTATTTAATCTATTCTTATTACTTTATAATAATTATGAGAAGAAGTAGAAAACCCCTTTTTATATAATAGAGAGATTTATTTTTCTTCTTACTTACTCAACAGTGTCTTCTTTCCCCGCTAATTTTTCCAAGCCCGTACCCTTGGCAGTGGTTTTGCTAGATAGTAGCTATTGTTATTACTTTATAATAACATTATGAGAAGAAGTAGTAAAACTTGTTTATATAATAGAGATATATCAAACGTTTAATCCTAATTAAACGCTCTATCAGGATAGATTTAATAATACATAATAATAATATTATAATAAGTTATTTTATAATACATAAATATATAATAAAATGTATATATAGTTAAATTTATCCTTAATTAAATTATAAATTTAATAATAATAATAAGAAGAAAAATATGCATTTTAATTATTTCTTAAGAAAATATATAATTCTATAGCATATTTATTTACGAGATTCAGCTAACTAGTTACAAAATCACGGAAAGTATGTAAAAATCTAATGTTAGTAAAATTAAAATATCCTTTATGAGAGTTATAGCGTTTTACCGACTGTTTACAACTTCTGCCTACCTTCACCAACTTCCAGGTAGTTAACCTTT
>JAGFPH010001143.1:264016-275848 GCA_018207615.1 Philaenus spumarius
ATATTATTTAAACGTCTACTAAACATTGTTTCATTAGCTGTTAAATAAAATGATATTAAGAAAGAGAATGTCCATTCCAGTTCACATGTGATAGAGTAAACACCGGGTTATTACACCATTCTGAACTGTATTTTCATTACATAATTTTTACCTTTTTGTGTTTGCCCTAGACGGAGAAGCAGAGTATACTAGACGTAAATTAAACGTCACTATCTACATTTGTACCTAAGCAACTGCGTTGTAGCTTCTAACATTAGAATGCTATCGAAAGTCTTTAGCCACTGGTCCACTCTGTTCACAATACCGGAAATTCTGTACTAGCGCATTACACCTATTTAAAATGAATTTACTTTAAACAAATTTAGAAAGTTAGTTTGTTACAAATTATTTTAGAATATACAAAAGAACTGCTCTCCAATTGTATTCCAATGAATGCAGTTGAACTTTAGAAATTTTAATTTATGCAAGTCGTTTTTAATAACATATATAATTAGTTTTTATTGAAGATAATTATGTAATTAATAAAGCAACATTCAAATTTTCTATTTAATAACAAACATATATTGGTATTATTGATATATGCACAAATTGTATGCCTATAGAAAAATACGTTTTTTCAAGCGGAGAAAGTTATTTAAATAACAATACAGTAATATTTTGTAAATAATATAACATTTCTAAATAATATCTATAATATAATTCCTTTCCTCCTTATTGAAGTGCAAACTCAAACCATTAAATCTTAAACTACATCCAATCAATATCATAGTATTTAAACTACTGTAATAATGCCATATGTAATTATAAGTACAGTATTAATTACTTAAGAGAAATTTATTGTTGTGTTTGTAAAAATTATCTTTCTGAAATAGTATTTAGACTCATTCATAAAAAAAATAAGTTAAATATAAATTTAAAAGCATGTTGGGTCATACATTTTGTTTTTTATCAGAAGAAGAAACAAATTTACACAAATATACAATTACAAATAATATATTATTAAAATAAAAATAACCATTTATTTAGTACATAAAAAATATACTATACCATAAAAGTGTAAGTTAAACACAGTTTGTATATAGGGACAACTACCACTGACAACAAAATAACGCATGAGGGATTCAATGTATCATTCTTCTTAGAAAAATAGCTACACTTCCCTTTCTTAAACAATGTATCTTGTTTCGCAGAATTGCTCGGGGCAATTGGCTTTGCCTCAAGTCTGTTCTGCCTACTTGGCTTACAATGCTTTGTAAATTGCCCCCTTAAGGAAATATTCACTTCTAGAACACTCGTGTTCTTTTGTAACAGAAAGTAAACATAAAACATGTGTGTATTTATAACTTCCTACTATATTATAAGACTTTAAACTTGGAAAATAAAGAGTTTAAGTAAATAAATACATGGGATAGATTTTTTGATTAATTACTTATTTACAGTTTTTAAACAATGTTTGTATAAAATTATGAATATAATTATTATCAAACACTTTTTAACAACATTAAATGAATAATTCTAAAAAAATTTCTGTTATTTATTCTAGTTAGTTAATTTTGAAACTTTGAAAATACCTATTACATGTACAATATGAAATTAGCCTTGATATTAGTGTTATAAACTGGAATAAATTGTTTATTTATTTTACTTCCACTAACAAAAATAGAAAAATATATTTTACATAATTTTTTTTTAAATTTGATTAAAATTATATTAAACGCTAAATATACTTTTCCAAAAACTTACACTGTATCTGTTATAAAACAAACTATTAAGTATCTTTCAAATGTATTTTGGTAAATATTGGAATTAACAAATATCGTAAAGAGTCACATTATAGAAAGTTGTTACTGAAAAAGCAACTAATGTAGGGCTTAGAGTTAAAATGTAATGGTGTGCATAATGCAGTTATGCAGAAAAGACATACAACTAGCTGTCGAAAGTTATATTAAATTAGATAAAACATTTTTTTTATCTTATAATAATATGTTACAAATATTATTGCTTTTAGAAAAAAAATTATAAAGTTTTGCGAATACGAATAAGTTTGCCATGCTAAAATACAATACTAATAATAAAAACAAATAACAAGTATATTTACTACAGACTTTTGTTTTATTAAAATGCCAAAAACTATATATTAAACTACTGTTGGATGAAAAACTATTTTTTGAAAGTATAATATATATATACATAAATCCTACCAAAATGAGCTATTTTCGAGCTGTTCAATTATTAGAACAACATATTTAGAAACCCCTATCTTTTTAGTACTGGATCTATTTGTTTTAATTTTATTTTATTTTTGTAACACTTTTGTTTCGAATTAATATTGAAAAATAATAAATTTAACGTCACATATAACAACTATACCTACCCATACAGCCAACACAAATAATTATAATAATTACAAATCCACTACATTTAAAAATATAAGTCTATAAATATATCTATATGAGGACTTTAAACTTATTTATAACATTCAATAGTTGTTAAATAATTCAAATAATCTAACAAATAACAATTAATTATTGACAAGCTTTTGTATTGTTACTCATTTATATAAATTTAATAAAACGAAAAATAGTTAGAAAGGTTAGTTATACATTATAAATAAAGTAATTTCACTCTATTAAAAAATTCAAGACATTTAGCTCTAGCTATTTCATAAATTTCAAGAGTAGGCCTACTTGGCCAACGTCTGTGCAAGCACTTGAATACCACTTTCATCTCTGTCCATGATTCCTTTCTTCCTAACGAGTTGAAGTTATTTTAATTTTAGAAATTCAATCTGCCAAATTTCGGAAACAATTACTATTTTCATCCCTAAACTATTAATCCTAAATGATGTTTAAAATTTGTGATATTTGTTTGTTTAATTGTTTTAGAATCATTGAAAAATATATCCTTAACAATTTACTACAGAAACTGAAAAGATATATAGTGCATACATATTATAAAAGTTTATAACAATTAATGTAAGTTTGTGAAGTTTCAATTTAGATTAAAACTGATATCTATGATTTTTGTAAAACGTTACAGCTTTGTTAACATGAAAACATAACTAAAAATCATTACTATATATTTTTTTAAAAGTTTGTAAAAATATTTTGTTAAAATAGTTTCTTTATAACAAAATGTTAATATACAAGATATGTTAATAAAGAGAGCTGAAACAACTAACAGTTTATTATATTTCTTACATAAAATAGGCAACAGCTATTATGTGTATTAGTAAATATTTATAAATATTTATATGAATATATTTATAAATATGTAATTTAAAAGAAATTTGTCCAGTGAAAGTAGTCGTACGTCATAACAAAGTTATTTGATTATATTGTTCCAATAAAGTTAAAAGGTTGCCAATATACAACTTGTTGAAACTGTTTTTTTTTTAATCAATGAAGGTGGCAAATTGTAACTATGGCTGCTTACTTGATTAATTTGTTCCATATCAGTGGGTACTTATACCACTAGTTTTACGAAAATGTTTAATAATAATTATACAAATACTAAACATTATGTTTAAACAAAAATTAATCTAATTTGATTTTAGATTAATAATTATGTATTGATTATTAAAAAGCAAATAAAGTTTATGTAAATGGCAAACAAAAATTTAAAAAAATGGTACTAGGATCAGGAATAGTTTAAACTTTTTTATAAAACGATACCCCACAAGTTAGTTTCCAAATAGTTATCCCAAAGTAGTGACCCCGAAGAGCTACTACCTTTCTCTATCGAAATCGTTTTTCATACAAAAAAAATTATAAAATAATACCCCACACGGTATTATTAAAATGTTGACAATAAAATCGTTGCCAGAATGCGCTACGACCTTTATATGAAAATCGGGATTCTTGTCCCCAAATATGTTCAGTACTATCCTATGTATATTTAATTGTACATTTGCTCATTTGGGTTTACTATTGAACTCAGAATTTTTTTAAATAATCACACATACTAACTCCGTCTCACCGATACATGACCACCTTACGTTTAACGCACAACAAGTAACAATTATTTTGTTTCTACCATTCCAAAAGTTTCACGCTTAAGTTTTTGTCATTGCATTACAAACAGATAGTAAATTAATTGAACAGTAGGACACTATTTCAAAATAGAGCTGAATTTAAGGAAAAGTAAGTAGTAAAACACAAATTCACAGGTTGCTTTGATTTCAGGTTGTGTAATAAATCTAAATTTAACTAAACAACGTTTAACATAGGTTTTTTATATAAGCAAACATTGAATTTCTAAGTATATGATTCCCTAAAAATGATATATTATCATCATTGTTTAAATCACAAGCACAGGGGAATTGAAAAATAATATATAAACTATATATAAACTGAAGAAAACTTTAACCTCATCGTCAAAAAAGTCGTCATGCGGTGCGCTGAAGGATTCTGTAAGTTATAGTGTTATAAATTTTAATATTATACAAGAAATACATACATATTTTTTTAATGTTACTCAGGAGTTGGTCGAGGTATACAAATTAAATTCGACGATTTAGTTTATCTAAGTTTCTTATATTCTACAATTAGTACAGTAAAAATAGATATTTGGGTGGCAACCCGGTGCAGGTTACCGATTTTGACGTTTTTCTTATTAATTTGATCGTCTCGACAAGTAGAAAAATATGAAAGTTTAAAAACATTTTTTGTGTGCTCTTTCCCTCTAAATTTTGTATTCAATAAAAAACGGGTTTTTAAGAGTCTATTTCAACAAGCATTTTACTAACTGTTTTGCTAGAAACAATTGTTTAGATAAATAATGTTTAAAAGTAAACAACAATGTTTTTTTTTGTTGAAACAAATTTATATTTATTCACTAAAATTAGAAATATTGGTAAAAAATTATACGGCAGAAATCACAGCAAGTGGAAATCTCATTCATATTAGTAGCGTGTCTAAATGTGCTGCATTTTAATAAAACGAATTCAAATTGGACAAAGAAGTTAAAATATATATATTTAAACTTGTATGCTGAGTCTCACCTTGATATTATGAACTTGACCCAATCTAGAGTAGCTTGACTTATCAATGGGCTTCGCGGTTTTAGAGCACCAGATCCATCAAATCATTTTAAACGTCTTCATTTAAAAACATTCAAAATATAAACCTAAAATTGTTTATACATGTTAAAAATATTGATAAAAACAAGATCAAGTATTATAAACCTTTTTCTTATTTACTTTTAAAAACACAAGTCACTGAAACAAGTATAATTTTAGACCTTTTTCGATTTTTCGTCAAAACGCTTGAGTTGAGCGACTGAAGATTAGTCAACTTTTTAAATATCGTTTTTAAAATAGGTATGGTAAAACAAACTGATGTTTTTAACGTACGTACCGATTTTCAAAATGATATGTTAAAACAATGTCGAAAATAAAGTCGCTGAATCCAAAGTTGATGAAGTTAAAATAGATAGGTCAAACAGAAGACTATCTTTAATCGCATCGATTTTAAAAAGTAGATTGAAAAAATAGTTCATACTTACTGATAAAATCTATACTCGTGTATTTAACATGTAAAACAAATTTTTTGTTGATATCCTAAAAACTGACTGAACTGGTACAGATTGAAAAGAGCGGCGCGTTCGGTAAGGAAAAATCGTGAGTCTGATGGCTCTAGTTCTTCCAATTTTTAAAATACCAACTTGAGTCTTGGTAGTAAGTTAAATATACGCTTATAACTTCCTATAACAAGTTTTAATTCGATACATTACAAATTGGCCAAGTTAGATCTGTTATACGTATGGACGGAAATGGTCATTTTCTGTGAAGAACATGTACATTTATACTTCAAACAGCCCAGGATTCATTAATTTACAAGGTACCATATATTCAAACTCTAAATAGAAGTTACAGACATAATTATTTTGATTTCCATACCGAGTTGAAAGTATTTATATTGAAAATCGTCCGGTTAGTGCAGTCCGTTATAACTATTTCTTAAATTGAAAAAAAATTCCAAGCCAGTATCTTGAACGTTGATATAAACTGAGCTATTTGAGTTGTTAATGTACATTTTTTTTGCTGAAAATAACCATCCCAACAGCTTTAATGTCAAATGAAAATAAGATATTTTAACCGTGTTCTGCATTAGGCAGTGTTAATAAAAAAATTTTTTTTGGTGTTTGTAAGCATATTTTTTAAAAATTCGCCAAATATAGTAGTTATATCCCAATCAAAAAGTGTTCCATAACTATTATATAGACAAAGGTTCAACAAATTAATTTGCAGTAAAAAATGTATTGATGTAAAACTTACAATGTTATTTGCCCAAGAAACAAACAAATTTCAGTAACGAAAGGACAAATTTCTAATTAATACCTACATAAAAAGTTGTAATTTTTTCAAAGTTTTGTAGTTTATATCGAAATAAAACTGTATACAAATATATATCAATTTCAAATTTCTTATTTTAAAAACACCGGTTTTTCTGTTCCTAATACAAGACTCCTAACAAAACTATTCCTAGTTTGAATAGGAATTTAGGAATTAATTCTCCCAAAATTAAATATCAACATAACAAAGTATTAACAAATCAAATAATTGAAATTTACCCTTTGTAAATTACTATTTCATAAAAGTATTTGACTTAGCTTTGCTTGAATCACAAAATGAGATCAAACAAATGAAATCTCCGTGCACGTAGTCTATAGTCTATACACCATTATGTGTGACCGTTACAGTATATGTGGTTTGCTTTACACGAAACGAAAGATTGAAGTTTCGTCTACAAACTAATACAAACATATCTAACAAATTGTAAGAGATATATCGATTGCAAAATATTTTTTCTCAATAATTAAAAGCTGACCAATTGCAAGTGTTTACAGAATATTATATATTTTCGTAATTATGAGAGTGACGACTGATTGGAAGGCAGTTTTAGAAAGTTCAAATCTTGACAAATCCAAAGGGGTCTTTATATTATTTTCAAAACAATTCTGTCAAGCGATATTGAGCCTTAGAGAAGTGACAAAGTTGAGTAATTTCTTTGTTTTTTCGCGATGCATTAGCTTTTTAGAAAACTACAATTTTAAAACAGTGATCACATATTATGTAAATATACGTGTTACAAAACATTTGCAAATACAAAAATGAAAGTTTGAAACATTTCCTTTCTAATGGTTTTTGTTTTACTGAGACTAGATAATTTTTAGTATGATAAATATTCGTTACGACAGACATTACAAAAATTGCCGTCTCGGCTCGCTAGAGTTAGGTGCTGGAGTTAAAACCTAGCAAAGTAAAAGTTATAAACAAGTTTATTAATAAAAAGCATTTTATACAGATTAAATGTTAGCATTAAAACAGCATTTACTATTCGTGCATGCACTAACTGATTCGGTACTACCTCTGCTATGTAGCGTTGTATTAATGAGAAAATGCATACACAAAATAGTCCAGATTTATAAAATCACTTCTATACCGGATGTGGGCCATAACCTCCTATATGTAGCGGATCTGGTTTGACTAATTTAAAAGAAAAATATATTTCAATCACTGTGTAAAATTAATAAGCTGGTTTTTACTTTAACTTTTATTTAAAGTAAAACGGACTTCGCGATTTTCTCCGTAACGAAAGGTTTTACACGGCTAAAGTTTCATCTGTTTTCAATATATCAAGTAAATTTTTTTGCAAGTTAACAAAGTAAGTAGCCTATACACATTTCCATTGAGTGTGAAGGTTTATTTTAACGTACTTTTAAAACGCAATCTATTTTAAAAAGTATAATTTTTGGTTTTGGGTTTTCATTAAAATGCATTTTTTTCAGAGCAAAAAACTCGTGATTTTTTCACATATAGTTTTCATTAAAATAATTTTTTTTTTTTTAACTATTTTATACCAAGTTTCAAGGTAACATGTTTTAAAATGTTTAACCATCATAAAAGAAGCCTACAAGTGTAAAATGTGTGGCCTATGTGTCTAAATATTCTCGTATAGTTTTAATTTTTATTTATTATATTTACATATGTTTTAAATTACAAATAATCGGATGAATATTTTTATTTAAAAAAATAATTTTTAAAAATAAATATATTTATTGATAATTATTCGTTCATAAAGATATTTATTTAGTTTAAAATTATTTTAGATGTGTAATTTGTTTATATTATATTTATACATATAGTGTTTATATATATTTTTAATTTCATACAAATCCGACTACCACATTTAGTAAAAATTCATTTTTATCGTAGAGAAGTTCATTGAAACTTCTTATTGGCTAATACGCTAGTGTTAACGATTTTTTGTATTTATAAAAAAGTAGGATTATACAAGAAAATGGCAGCTATTTTGTATCCGCCATGTTGAATTTTCATATTTTACATATATTCGTAATCAGTTCCTCCTAAAACCCTCAAATAACCAGTTTCATAAAACAAAAAATAGTTGTAGAAGTTAAGATATTATAATTTTATTTTTTTTCGGAACATTTTAGATTTTTCCGGTACATTTAAAATAACAAAAAAACAAGAATTTTTTTCATTTTAAATTTAATCTACGTGCCAAGACGTTCAAATAATAAAAAGAAAAAAATCATAACCTGCACCGGGTTCCCAGCTTTTGGCCTATTTTTACTGTACTATATTGATTAGGAGTATTCTTATTTTGTATCTTTGACGAATTTCATTCAATCCTATAAATAGCTTTCTTTCATTTCATTTCCAACAGGCCAGTTAACATAAAACTATATAATCAACAACTTGTGCATTGTGAGATACTTTAATTAATTTTAGAAACTATTTTAAAAATATATATTTATTTAATTGTGTAACTAATTATAAAATAGCTCAGTTTATGTTATTTAACAATTTCAAATCATTGAGATTAGTGTGTCTCTTTTATTTTTTCAATCATTTTATATAATTTAACCAAAAACATGTAGGCTATAATAATATTTTTAATTTTAAATCATTGTCAATTGTTAACATTAGTTTACATAGAAAATGAAATTAAAATTATTTATTTATTCTTAGGTTTTCGTTTCTAAGACATTGTCTTACATTTTAATACGTAAGAATTATTATTAATACTACAAAATCTTACAACTGTGTGTAGTAATGAGTTGGCTGCCTATAAGAAATGTGGTCAAAAATATCTCATGTCAGACTTGGTAATGTTATAAAGCTCATTTATATTATTATTGTGGTGGTGGCAGTGTAGTAGTTACCGAGATATAATTCAAGAGAAAAGACACTTTTCACGAAAAACAGACATACAAGAACAAGATGAAAAGAAGAAAATAATAACAATAACATTAATGAATATACATTTATACACACACACACACCCATCCATATATTAACATATATAAAATCAACACATACCAACATAATACATCCATTGCGTTACACCCGCGTGCAACCAAGGTACATACAGAAATAGTTATACAAACTCCTATCTATTTACATCAAACACACAAATATTAATTCTCCACTCACACTCGTATTAGTCATACACGCCGTGATGCATATTACACTCATGGATATTACAGTAGATATTACACCATATATAAAATAACTGAAATTTGTCATACACTCAAATAATTGATTAATTTGTTTAATGCAACAGAAATTAAATCATACAAAATAAAACTATTTTAAAGTGTAAATAACAAAATAACGTTACTAATCGGGAACTGTCCCAGCTTGATATTGTATATATAAAATGTTTTAGATGTAGTAGTATTAGAGTTTCCAGTTGGCTTACATTAAGTAATTTGTGCCTGTTGAAGTAATCTGCACTAAATCCTATTATTATTAATATATAGATATGCATTACATTTCTGAACGAGTTAGTAGAATTTATTTGCTACACGTGGCAAGCAATAAGTCCACTTCAGTAAGCATGCCCTGCAATTAATTCTGCTTCACATGCTCCAAACACAGAATTCGGGAAGTAACACCAGCTTTGACTAGATTTGTTATGTCAGCACTTCCATCTGCCTGCGATTTACTGGTTTACTCTGTCTGCGATTTTTTTTCCAGTGGCAAAAACAGTTTATGTATAATTACCTAGAATTAAATGAAACATATTCCTAGTTTCTCTCTATTTGAGCTGAAAGCAAATACTACTTAAGTTGTGATTTTAAGGAATTTGTTGCCATCTTACTTTCCAGTTATTCAAGAGTATTAATATCCAAACAGAATAGATACAGAGTGTACATGACTTCAAAAGTCAAAGTCTCCTGTTCGCATCTTTGTAAATGCCATCTTTGGTTTTCAGTTATGATAATTTATTAAAATGTTTCGTCAAAAAAATAAAACCTACAACAAACAAACATACGAATAGTAATAAATAAATATAAGAATAATATTTAAAATAATAAAATTACTTAAAATTAACCTTCAATTCAAAACAATTTGTAAATAATTTTAAAGTTTAAAATAAACTACAACGAAACACAAATTTAAAGAACTAATTGAACTGTCAAGATATAAGGAGTTATTAATTAAACTGTAACCAATTTAATAAACTAAGGAACTCATAATAGGTTGCAGGATAGAACAAAAAATCAACCTATCTCTAAAAACCAGGAAATATGTTAATGAGAAATACAAATGTATTTATTGCCATATATAACAGGATTCCGTATAATGTTAAAATATTTATTTGTTAACATTCCTATAATGATCGCCATTCCATATTAAACTATTTCAAAAGCCTGATTATAGATGTTGTTTTATTTCTAGAAATAAGATTGTTTATTTTGTATTACTTATATTAAAGTTTGACCTTTTGTCATGTTTAGTTATGTATGGTGCTTAATAATAACTTGTAAGATACAGTTTAGTTTATCTTATAATAAACCACTAACTGATATTAAACCTGCAATAATATATCTATAAATGTCTAGGCAGAGCTAATGATAAGATGGTTTATTGAGTATAGAATCAACACTTATATAATTAATAAATTATGATATAAATTGCATTTTGAAGGACCGACAATAATTCTTCCTAGTACATTTTTTTAAACTGTAAACATTATGTTGTAAAAATCTAATTTTGTTTCAAACAATATTATTACTTTTATGTTTACTAATCTTCTAAAAGGGTTTAATAAAGTGATTAAAAATCACAGAAAAGTGGTTTCAATTATTCAACATCCTATCTTTAACGATTTAACCAAAGAATTACAAGTATTAATTTGTTTAATAACAGAGGGAATTATAATTCTATTTCTTAAATTGCATTCGAAAAATCAACAAACACATATTTGCTGGCATTACCTATATTTATTTAGTACAATCTTAATACTCGTAGTACTAGCTAGTAATGCTTCGCTACGGGGATTTTTTATTTTTTGCATAACTATGATACATCATTTTAATATTTTCTTTAATTCTTGTTCATCTTTTACATCACAACTAGTAGCTTATACGACAAGTTTTAGGTATCCAGATTCATAGTCCGTGTCCTGTTTCTAGAATGTTCTGGAATGGAAAGTCTCTTCGATGGTACAAAACCGACGGGAATATTCTAGAACATTTTTGAACCTTCTGGAATAATCTATATAATTCCGGAACATCACGACAGTCTTGGCCTGTTCGGCTCTCTATTAATTCCCAGTTGCTTTACCTGCTTTCCATAAGAACACAATTTGGTGTGATGCGCTTTTTTAAAGTAAATCTCCGACTTCAACAGTTGCAGTTCCAAATCAAAACCTTATGCATGGATGAAGGATGGAAGGCTACTTATACCATAATATAGCCCCCATGAGGCTGCGGTAATGGGTTGCAGAGTTATAGTGGCACGCATGGGTAAACCATGTTTATATGTATTAAATATATGGGTTGTGAGAAGGTACC
>JAGFPH010001143.1:289793-307712 GCA_018207615.1 Philaenus spumarius
TAATTTATTTAAAATACTGGTTTTTACAATAATCAATTTACCTCCCTTCTTTATTACTTTAGATTAATAGTTTAAAAAATACAATTTTCCCTACTGACTTAACCGCCAGGTGTGAAAACTCCTACCAATCATAATAATTATTTTATTTGAATTTTCTTTTGCTTTTCCTAAGCAACTAATCCTTCTTAATAACATGTACTCATTAAACTTTATTAAACTTTAACTTTAATTGACTTTAGCGTCAGTGTTTCTACCCTGATTCGCTAAATATTGAAATTATGACTTTTTGTCATACCACCTTTTTTATAGGCCTTATTTTGCTCATTACAAAAATACCTCCCTTCCAGGCTTTTGAGGAAATTTGAAATTTTCCCTAGACTTTACTTGATTGTTACGTCATCACCGTTTAGTATTACGACCTGAGTCTCATACGTACAACACACCCGTGATTAGCGTAATGTGTTCCCGCCATAGAACCCAAATACGTAATAGTCCTGGATCCAGGTGTTCCCTAAAAATCTTTGATTTTATTCTAAGTTAATTTTACAATCCCGAACAAGCTCGGGTTCAATAGTTCCATCTGTACGATAACAACCACCTCGCCGGGACTTGTTCAAGGCCGCGCTACATTGGGTTCATCCACATGGTCGCCCAGAAATCTTGCATTTTACATATTTCAATAAAATTTCAAAATTTCCGGATTTACACGGGTTTTGCCCGTTGTAATATATATATATATATATATATATATATGCATAATATGTACAACATATGTATACAAAACCTTAAATACACTAGTATGCCAAATGCATTAACAACCATTACGTTAATCATACATAAAATAATATATATGCTAAACAAAAAGTGTTTAGTTAATAATATCTAATTGTGCATAGGCTACATCTATAAAAAAAAATAAGAGTAAAGATTTAGTAAAATAATGTATATTTCTTTGATAAATATGTAAATATTCAAAATTGAATTACTAATCCATACCCCTTTTTGGACGGAGGTTGGAAACGGTTGCATCACAAATATACAATTTTATGGTTTAAGAGTAATTAAACTAGCCTATGTGATGAAAAGAGCTCATGATTTAAAGATTATTTTATTGCTTCTGTAAACTGTAAAATTTACTCATAGTTTATAAAACAAAACAAAAAACTGTAAACATTTATGAATAGCATAATTGTAATGTTTTATGAAGTTTAAGTTATTACAGCTGAGTTCTGCAGTTAGACACTACTAGAATTTGCCCACATATTTCCATCAGAATCACATCTGCCAAGAAAGAAACAATTGCAAACTGATTTAGATAACAGACGGTAAAATTAACACTTTAGAGTTGAAAAGTAAGTACACATAACATATATTGACATGCTCCAGATAATGCAGTTTGGGCAGATGATTTACAGAAACGGTATCTTTTAATATTACAAGTTCATTAGGTAGTATATTATTATCTAACTCCAATTAATTTGTAAACCTACTCAATTGTAAATCACGTCATGATTTTTAGTTTAAGTTTGGATAACTTGATGAGTTCAAAAAGGACAAGTTCAAAAAGCATACTTTGGAGTTTGAACTAGCTAAACTATAAAAATGGTAAGATTTAAATTGACATTGGAAAGTGATGATTGTTACAGTTACAGAAGTTTTTTTAATAAAGAATGAAAAAAATACAATCTTAAACTAGGTTATGATTTTTAAAATGGTATAAAATTTGATTAGTTACTATCTATAATTTGTTAAATTTATAACATGACACATTTAAATTTATAAATTTGTATCACATGATATGTTCAAAGTTGTTCATTCAGAATATTAAAGAAAATATATTTTAAAGTCTAAAATTTTAAGTCTAATCCCCATCGCTATTTCTGTATTATTTGATATCTCATTACAAACTATCTCTTCTTGTATGGTTTTGACAGCGGTATCCCTGGATTATTCTTCTAGACTCACAGAGACGAGCATGTTGAACAGACAATGTTTTTGTATTATTCTGTAAAGAAAACGTTGATCATACAGCCCTTTAGTTTCCCGACTATTTCATCCCGCAAGACCATACAGTAAATTCATTCTTCTAGACTCACAGAGACGAGCATGTTGAGCAGACAATGTTTTTGTATTATTCTGTAAAGAAAACGTTGATCATACAGCCCTTTAGTTTCCCGACTATTTCATCCCGCAATAACATACAGTAAATGCATGTCGGCCATTTCAGTGTTTTTGAAAAAATGGTTATTACCTGTTATAATGTTTACAAAGTTGAAATAAATGCAAATACGTACATACTAATTAAAATATACTCTTGAAATATTTTAATTTGCACTATCTAAAGTGGTTTATGGTAAAACAAATTGCCAACTATTAGGCATGAAAATAGTAATAATAACATAAATGCAAAATAGAAAAAAATACTGCTTTTTGGTCCTAACTTCGTAAATCATATGTTTACTTGACTTCTACAAACTACCAAAAAATTATGTATTTAGTTTTAAGCCAATAACTCGATTATCCTTTGAGCTACCAGAAATGTTAAAAACCTGTATCGTTTAGTATTTAAAAAATTACTATTTTTGGTCCTTAAAATTTCTTACCAAAGTTAGAAGTTTAGAGATATTTGCCATTAAAAATTTTTAATGGTCTCCAGTTTTACATATACAAAAGAACATTCTTTTTTTTTCAAAGGTAAAAGATTATATGTACATCAAATTTGAACTCAATACCTTTTCTATTTCCAAAAATTTGAAGTCCTTACTAAAAGAGAAAAAAAACGACAGATAATTGGAAACCAAGCATTTCCTTACCAAAGTTTATTGAAACATTTTGTTTTAATTTCACCTATAGAATAGCCTAAATAAATTTGAGACAATTTATCCAGACCATGTATATCCATTAAACTTTAAGTTCCATAATAAATTGTAACTCACTTAGTCAAATCTGGCCATGTGAGTGAATAAGTTAGTATACAACTTATACATATTTACATAGTTAAAAATATTAGATTTTAAAATTTAACTCGTTCTTCTAGTAATTAATTGTAAATAACAATAAATTACACAATAAAAAAGTATGTCAAAAGCATTGATTGTGTATTTATTTATTTAAAGAAATAGCGCATCTACATTCAAAATATTTACATTTAACAGAATAGGCTTATTTACTACAAACATTAAAAATATAATGTTTTACACTGTTTTCAATGGCTGTTCTGTGAAAATTATTATCCTTGTAGTGTGTTTCACATCAGCAAGATCAAACAAAACATGTTGATACAAATCCTTACACTTAGGTGGAGGCAGTAGTTAGTGATATTTCCATCACACAAAAATGTAGTTAATTGCAAAACAAATTTTATATTTTGTTAATTAATAATGTTTTTCAAAAGAATATTTCCCTAAAGCAAAGAGACAAACCTAATATTTGTAATAATTAGTTCAAATGTAATATTTTATATTTTGATAATTAATAATGTTTTTCAAAATAATATTTCCCTAAAGCATTATATACAATAATTACTTTTTTATAAAGCAAAGAGACAAACCTAATATCTGTAATAATTAGTTCAAATGTAATATTTATTATTTGATGTAGATTTAATTTGTGTATAAAATGAATAACTTATAGTATGCGTCATTAAGATGAATAGTATATTTATTTTAGTGTTTCATGTTTTACTGAGAACAAATTATTAATATACAAATGCATGTAATTAATTAATTTACACTAGTGGATTTCCTTATTTAGTTATCAAATAAATTATTGCAATGGACTCACAATTTTGTTTTGATTTATTGTTACATTTTAAACACTTACTTAAATAAATATATATCATAATGTCCAATATTAATATTTTAAGGACATACTGTTTTAAATTATCTTCAGCCTAGTTTATATATTATTTTCGTTACATAAATATAAAAAGTAAATTCTGATTTGTTTTAAGTAGTACTTTTTGGTTGCAATTATTTTATCAGTATTACAAAATTGATTTTAAATTACGATGTTTAAACGTGATTAAGATATTATATTACACTTTACTAAAACAGAAACGTAAATGCAGCCTGCTAAAAGGATTAGTACGAGTATAGTCACATTTGCTTAAAGTGTCCTACCATGAACACCTGAATTTCTCATTATCGCTTTTTAAGCTGCGAAAACATATTTCAAATCATAGTAGTAGAAATATTTATTGACGTACTCAGTCAAAATGTCCTTTACCACTACATTCGAAATTGGTATTATTATCACTGACGTAATGAAAACCATAACCTCAACATGGTTACTATGCATTTTATCTTTTTCAAAATTAAACATTCTATAATCTTTATTATTTTGTTTTGGCTGCGCCCACACAATGTTTATTGTTTGATGTACACACAAACAGTGTAAAATAATAATGCTCAAAACTGTAACGCTCTTGTAATGAACTAAAAAGTTGGAGATTGTTATAGAACACAAGGTAGCCTACTGCTATTATTCTGGGTATAAAAACACGGGAAAGTAAAGGCTTCATGAATGCATTTATGATCTTGAAAATATAAAATAATTTACGATACATGGATATTAAATAAAAATGTTAATTAAGCATGAGCAAACTTTATGAATTTAATATATAATAAACACATAAGACTATTTATATTTAATAAGCTATATTAACAGAATTAATCTATAATTTCATTGTGTAATGGCTTTTTACCTAATCAATACGAAGGCATCAGATATAAATTAAGTAACTACATACAAATGTGAGAAATATATCTTTCTTAATCTAATATCAAGCATCTTTTAAAAGTAAAAGTAGAAGCTATTAAGCCTATATTGAGACTATATAAAATATACTACCTATATTATTAATCTTGCCTAATATTTGTTAATATGGTTATATATTTCGAACATGTACTGGTAATGCGATATCATACTCTCAATAGTGACAGAAGCAATATTGGTTATTGATTTACAATATTGACACTTGACACTTGCGTGGGTGTATACGTTTACCGATCATATATCGAGATAATACAAATTAAATTACATAAATTGATCAAGGTTAGAAAGATATTTTATTCATTTTGATTATTTCAATTCACGGGAATTAAAATTAAAATCTAAATCTAAATTACTCACCTTGACAGTTAAGTTTCACCTGTTAAGTTTCATTCACATGCAAATTTAACAATTATTACTAAATTGTATATTTTAAAGGCTGATTTAAGGGTTGTTACCTAACTACTTCGCTTTGAGGTCATAGAAAACTCTGAACAACTAATTTAAAAAAAAATAGTTTAGAACAAAGTACCACCATTCTATCCATGCAAGTCACATTTCACGTCCTTTAAAATCAGCGGTTTAAATAATATTGTCTACCGCATCTCCCGATTAGAAATACTATTCAGAAGTATACTCTATTCTTCCATTTTTTATGTAACACAAAAACAAAATTGTTGTACTAAATTAAATAATGTTCTTAGGTTACCTAAACAAATTGAAATTGAAATTGTTTGAAGGCTTAAAACTGCATTTATTAAAACCCATCAACAGACTTTTATTTCATGTTTACATTTTGTAAATGGAAATAATGCACTTCAATGTTTTGTAAAAATATATGTATATATTACAAAATATCTTTCCAAGTTACTAGCCGTAACAGTATTTTAATTTTCCTTCCTAGTTATTTAATTTCCAGTTATAAATTCTAATCGAAAATCGTCTTCAGATCTATAAAAATACATTTGTTAGTTTAGTTGAACTCACAATGTGGAAAATATGTACATAGTGTCAATGTTAAAAGTTTTAAATGTTAATATATTATGTTTTGTGCTTTTTAAGTATGTGTTTCATTGGCATTCAACGAAGTTCACGCAAACTAATAAGTGACTTTTGGTTTTGATAATGTAATAATTTTAGAAGGATTATCGAAACAAACAAAACAAATATCTGTTTATTCAGACTAAAAATAGTTTTAATTACACAAACATACTATAAATATGAGTAAGCTGTAAGTTGTAGTAAGCTTTAATTATATAAGTTAATTAGGTATTTCATTCGGGGCATTCTAATCAGTCTCTCTATAAACTTAGGGTACGTATCTCATAACCTACATTTCACAATAAGTTGCAAATGTGTACTCTTAATTAGTTAAATAAGATTCACCGTTGATAATGAACTATTTCTAATACGTTTTTTTACTAAGAGAGAACATGTAAATCTTTAATAAATTATAAAATGAAATAACCTTTAAATATTCTATTATTTATAATTTTTGGTTATATTTTTACAATATAAGTAAAAATATCCTAAAATATAAAGTACTTATCAAATTAAATTTGAGTTTAGTTTTGATAAAATAATTAAAAATATTCCAAGTGTAAATAAGCACATTTACACAATGTCATATTTGTATATTATAATGTTACGAATATATATTTTTCAATTGTGGCTTATCTCCTAATATTAAGAAATGTGTATGGATTATTAAATAATAATATTCCTTTATTAAAATATCTGGTTTAATTTAGGCTATTAAGAAGTTGGCAAATATTTTTAGTATTTCCTTTACAACTAACTGTACACAATTTATTTTTTCCTTTTAATTACAGAATAAGAACAACTTAAAATAACTTAAACAGTTAAATCTTTCAACTTTTTCAATTTATATATTTCTATGTCATATATTTTTCATAAACAAAGCTGTGTAGGCTACTCTGTAAAGGTATCGGTGTCTGAAAATAAAATTATTTGATCTTCTTTACTAAAATATATTATTTGATATTGAAATGCTTTCTTAAGTTTTAATTATATAGTATTTAGAGAAATAAATGACGGGACATTTACTTTAATAGAAAGCACATTGTTATTGCTAATTTCGCAAAAGTTTCTATAGGTCAACTTTTAACTTAACCATGTTTTACTTTTTTAGAAAAGTTGTAAGGATTTTAATTGCAAACAGGATTTAAACCTATTAAAGAACATAGATACATTAACAAATAATTTTTAAGTTTGGTTCCTAACTTCTACGGGTAAAAATGTGTAGTAATTTGAAGCAATGTTTAAAGTTAAACAATTTAAGTTCGAACTTGAAATCTCCAAACCTAATATGATTTTTTCTGTGATTTTACTACATGCATTTGTTGTGACCTAGAACCTACATGGAAAAACATATTTAAAATAAATTAGAAACATCCAATTATTGGAAACAAATAACCTTATAAAATAATTAGAAACAATTATAACAAATTCTTTGCTTTGTATAATAAAATATGACAACTGTAATGTTAATACAATACAAAATTTAATAGTTAACCCAGGAACTAACAGATAATGCAATAGCGTTGTGTCAGCTAGCTTTATATACACAATTCATCGTCTCAGATTTGCTGATTTTATTGAATATTTCACCCACTAAAAACCATCCAATCTCAATCAAACAATAATTATTCTCATGAAAATGTTTTAAACTTTAATCTTTATACTCAGATATTTGTTCTAGAACGTATTAAACGTTTTACGGCTCGCATTAAAATGCGAAACATTAAAACCTTGCAAAAATTCTAAAAATTTTACCCCCACTTTTTACGGCTTTTCTATAAGTTTTCTAGGTCTCTTAACACGATAAAGCAATACAAAATGTTGTGTCCTTGTGTTTGTTTGTGGACAAGATAAATATATACATGCACTCACAGACATCATAGAAAACGTTGGTGGTGCCAAAATCTTCATAAACTTATTGTAGAGAGTTAAAAAGCTTTTGTGCTTTCTAGATAGACAGCAACGTGACGTGTGTTACAAAAACGACACATTTTTTAGTAATAAAAAATCACTATCTGAAGTCTTGAAAAAGTGTTTCATTATTATTTTGCATCTAGTTTACATAGGTAATCATCGTTTATAAATTGTATTTATCTAAACAGCAGACCCTTGCAAGAAAAACAAAGAAATCACATACATCTTGTTACTGTTCTAATGCTCATAATAGTTAGACAGACTGGTTTTGAAAAGAATATAATGACACCTTTGTATTTGACAAGAATGGAAATTTCTAAAACTGCCTTCCAATCATATGTTTAGATTCTTAGACAATTATAAAGTTTTCTGTAAACCATTGTAATTAAACCAGCTCTTCAACTAATGAGCAACCATATTTTGTAATCGATATACAGTATTTGTATAATTATTTTTATATCGATTTAAAGTTGAAGATCTATGTTTTCGTTTGATATAAGGTGAGCCTAATTTAGTGTACATGGGCTATAAATACGTAAAAGGACTTATAAATAAAATACGTACTACCTTAGAACGGCATTTCTCAATTGCGCTGAGTTTCTTAACCTTACATGGAGCGTGCCATCTGCAACTGTGAGCCGTGAATAAGTGACAGTTTGTGTGACAGCCATTTTTTAAGCTTATTCTAAATTCCAAAATACATTTTAAAAAATGGCTTCATTTAGTAACGATCTTGTAGCAGCAACTAGTATTTTGTGGGTCTTTTGACTATCAACAAGGTTCAACAAGGTTTTTTTTAAGAGAAAGGTTTAAAAACTACATATGCCAGTAAAAAAAATGATAGATGTAACATTTACAAAGTTATTAGCTCAAGAAACAAACAAAAATGTTCAGTAACGAAAGGAAAAAGTTAAACAAGTAGTATACGCTTACATAACAAGTAGTAGCCTATACATTTGTTGTAACTTTTTTCATAAGTATACAAAAGTTTTGCAATTTAGTTCTAAATACTACAGCATAAAAATATTTATCAATTTCAATTTTTTTATTTTGAAAACACCAGTTTTTATGTTAGTACTACAAGACTGCTATCAAAACTATGAAAAGATTGAAACGTAATTTATTAATATATGATTTGCACAAAAATAATGTATTATTTAAACAAAGTGTAGAGAATAAATCAAAGAATTGAACTGTAAACTTGTAAACTATCTTTTCATAAAGGTGTTTGACTTAGAATTATTTGATTTCAAAAGTAAGGACAAATATGGAAATCTCCCATTCGTGCTTGGAATACAAGGGATGACGCTTCACGGGAAAAATCAGTTAATTTGAAATTACGCCTAGGTTTGAGAACCTTACAAAGCTGTCTTTCCCACGGTGCTACAAGACAAACCGTTCAAACAAAACATATTTAGTTTACATGAAATGTAAGCTTGAAGCATTCTCTGTACAGACATATAAAAATATGTCTAAAAATAGACTGCGATTAAACAGATATCACGTGTAATAAGTAAGGCTGTTTATTGGTTGGAAAACTGACCAATTTCAAGGGTCTACAAAACGCCCCATAACTTTACAACTATTTGACAGATTTTTAATTGGATGGCAGTTTATATAGGGGAAGTTGTGAAGAATCCAACATTGTATAGGTTTAACTCAGAAAAAGTACTGGGCGGGCTGTAGAGACGGACAAAAGTCGAATTATTTCTTTACTTTTTGAATGATTATTTGTTCGCCGATTGATAAGTAGAAAACTAATAAATTGAAACTATTATTACGTATGTAAATATACGTTTTAGAAAAAGCTTGTAATTAAAAAAAATTTAGTTTGAATCATTTCCTTACCAACGGTTTTTGTCTTTTTGAGATTGGAAGGTTTTTATTGGGTCAAATATTCGATACAATCACGCGTTTCGTGCTGTCTGCCGGTTCGAGGGATAAATTGATATATATTTTTATATATTTCTATTTAGATCTAAAATAAAAAACTTTTGTATATTTAAAAAAAAATTACAAAAAATGTTTACTACTTTTTATTTGGCCTGAAGTTGCATTTTCCGTTACTTTAAATTTGTTGCTTCCTGAGCTAATAACTTTTAAAATTTTACTTTAATAGATTTTTTAGTTGCATTATTAATACTCTGGACCATTTTTCTATAACCAAGCGTTTGAACACTTTTCTATTAGGAAATAATTACAAAATTTGCCAAACTTTTGAAAATATTCTTGCAAACGCCAAGCAATTCGTGCGAATTACAAAGCCTTTTCTAGGGTTAATAACATGTATTTAATACTTAATAGTTAATAACAAAATTATTACAATCTTAATAATAATAATTAACAAATTAAATAATTAGGCCTACAAATTGTGTATATAGGTATACACTAATTAAAATATGTATATTCCCATTATTCGTAATGAATGAATGAATTGAATTAATAATTTTTATTTCCCCTTTAAGAATACAATCGGCTATACAAATATGTATACACACTTATATAAAATTATATACATCACATCTACTTATATCCTACTTTACAAAAGTTTTTTTATTATTCAATAGAGTTTTATTAAATATATAGCATATTATATACAATACTTTATAAGAAATGCCAACCAAATACAAAAAAAAAAACCAGGAAATTAGACAACCAAGTTAGCAAAGCCAGTTTTTGGGTTTACCTTCAATAAATTGCAACAAAAATAAAAGCAAGAGACTGTCCTAACCTAACCTCGTAACTTAAAAAGTGATTTTACAGTTTATAACTGGTTTCTACCCAGATTAATCCTCCTCCTCACTATATAAATAACATTGCCTTCTTCCCTTGATTTTTATAGGCTCTTGAACAGCTATTTTTATAAATGAATGACGTTTAATGATGTTGAAAAACGAGGCAGTTTCATAATCGAGGCTTAAGCCTAGATCTGAACTCAAGTTAAATTTATTTACTTTGTCTTTTTAATATTTTTATTTAATTTTTTTTTCGTTTTCACAAAGCAAATGAATTCATTTTGCTGGGTTCCTTTTGACAAGAAATTTTCAAAATAAGATTTCTGAAACCTACCAGGAACTGAATTCAAAATAAGAAATAATACTGTAATTTATAAGTCCAGGAATTTCTGTACTAATCGTTTCTATGGTAACAAAATATACATATAAAAACACATACACATGCACATACACATCAAACAATATGTTAATACAATACAAACATTTTTCTTGTTTGGTAATAAAACTAAATAAAATATATAATAATATTTTAAATAAAACCAAATTTTTATGGGAAAAATTAATATTGAGGAACAAAAATATTACATATAATAAAATAATGTAGAGAAAACATGAACGAAGGAAATGTTTGCAAAACAGCTCACAGAAGTTATTGGCTTCACCTCAAGTCTGTTCTACATATTTAGCCCTACAATCACCCTAGCAATAAAATAGAATTTTTTTGAAGTCTTGTATTCTGATGCAATAGAAATAAATCAAACATAATTTCTGTATTTAGATCTATACATATGCAAAATAAACGGTTTTAGGAAATCATCTATGGAATAGATTTTTAAGATGTATGCATTTCATTTACATTTTTGATATTTGGCTTAGTAACGACGGATTATAAATAATGTGGAAGAAAATAAAAGTTTCATAACTTGTAAAACAAATTTCCTATCGAAATTGTATAAAAAATGCCACCTAGTAACTCAATTTCTTAAAGGATAACAGCATTTCATGCTTTAAATTGATCAGATGGATGAAACTCTATTAATGGGTTGGCAAGCATTTTAGTTACTAGGATTGTAGTAATATTTTAAACATGATTGTTAAATACGTAATACAACGAAATGCTTCGCTATTGCATGATTTAATTTAAAGGGTAGTTATTCCATTTCATTACATTAACTTAAGTAACCGAAAGCAAAATAGTTTTTGTGCCACTTAAGAATATACTACACAAATTTATATTTATAGTTTGTAAACCTTTATAGATAATACAGTAAACCTTTTGTTTGCTTTTACCTAATCTAAATAAACTGATAGTTGTGAAGAAATTGTAATACCCATGATTCTAAATTAGCCCAATTGGTTGCAAATAAACGTGTTATGATTCATAAAATGCCTAACCTAAAATTATGTTCATTTTTTTATCTAAATCAGTTGTCTTATTTATAATATGTAACAACCAACGTTTTAATTGAATTAAAATATAGTAAGCATTTTTTGTAAGTTTTTGTTTTTGTTTGCTATAAGTTGGTCAATCTAACCTAAAAAAATATTTCCGGGAAACTTTTCAAATTTTTCTTTTTATAAAAACTTAATTCGGACTATTACGAACATTTAAAACGAAAAATAGCCAAATTAGTCCAGAAGTTCTCAAGTCAAGCGCTTACCAACAAACAGCATTTCATTTTATTATATAGATTATACATTTTAATCATCTGATGTAAAAATTTTTATTTTTTTATTTTTTCTGATCTGTTATTTTATTTTATTGGTTGCTATGGCAATGAAAGGAAATGCATTCAAATACATGGCTGTGTTAGTTCATCAGTCTAGGCGTGACCTAAAATTATTTAGTGTTTATTAATTTAATTATGTATGTTTCCTATATTTGAGTAGGTATTTTGCTATTTGGGGCTTAGACAAATCCAACAAAATTTGATCAATCAAGATTATACAAATTGGTTCAGCCGTTCTCGAGTGGTGTAACAAACCCGACTTTGTTATATATGCATATATATATATATATATATATCTGCTTATTTATTATATGCGTTCTCTTAAGTTAATTTTCCCTACAATACAACCTATATTTTTTTAAATTATTTAGGATTATATTTATAGTTTCCAAGCCAAACAAATAGTAAACCCTTGCAAAGATGTGTGCAAACATTCAAACAGTTTTAAAACCATGTGTAATATGTACACTAATCCAATGGAACATACACATAAAAAACATAACATTTGAAAACAGCATTAAGATTCTATAAGTACAAAAACAGATTAGTCTTATTGATAATAATAATTGTTAGATTTTTAAAAACATAGATTGCTATAATTAAGTAATATTTTATATTATTGTTATTAATTAAATACAATCATCGATCTTGTACTTTTTAAAATAGTTATTTATCATAACTAAATAATTATAATGGGGTATTACAAAGTGAATTCTTAATATAAATATTTTTATTTTGTTGGATACTGAAACCATTGTCTTTCTTAAGACCGTCCCCGTGCCCTTCTACAAGTTGCTGTTGCCTGGTGTAATATTTATATGGCTCTTTTCTATATTATTTAAGTTTGAGTTAATCTTTTTGTCAATGACGGTACTGGCAAAACTATTTATTGTCTACAAAACTTAAAATTATATTATTTGTGGTTTATCATTGGAATGTAGTTCTACCAAGTACATCCGGTTAGAAGTATAAATCATATGTTAGTATTTTAGTAAATTAGAAATAACACTACTTCCTTACTATAGCATATTTACTTAATCATTAAATCCGTTATTCCTTTAAAACGCATTTCAATTCAAACATAAAACCAATAATAAATCAACAACTTTTACTATTATCTAATAAAAGTTTTTAATTTTGTCAATAATAAATTATTGTCTATAGGAATTCAACAACATTCTTATTATTTTCTATTACAATGAACTATTTAATCCTACTTATTTGTTTAATATCTTAGTTAAATTTTATGAATTATTTATATTAATGCATAACATATCAAAAGTTACATGATTATTAATTTACATCCAAGTAACTGAACTTGAAAGTAAACTAAACTTTTATAGAAGATTAGAAAGCTTAGATATCCATTACGAGTAAGTTAAACAATCCTTAACTTTTGATTCAAGTCATTCTACTCTAGTTATTTCAAAAATGTGTAGAATTCTTGGCCATTGTGTTTGCAAGCACTTGAAAATCTATTTTTATTTACTTCTCTCTCGACGAGTACTTTTTGTCTGACGAGTTGAAATTGTTTAGATTTTATAGTAACTCAGCTTTCTAACTGTTGGAAACTTTTACAATTGTATTGCATTTAAAATAGTTTAAAACTTTAACAAACTCAATGCATTTATATACCAGATCGTAAAACAATGATATATTTAAATCAGACAGTGCGTTGGTAATACTAACATCCAGCTATTGCCTTTATTTGCTTTTTTTTAAATGGGCTACTAAATTCTGGTTAACGTAATATTCTTAGTAAAGTATTAAAACCGTTTAAGTTTATTCTCCAAACAACTAAACACAATCAACTTTTTTCTAAAATTGAAGCTCAAATAATTTAAATAAGATGTACTTTGTTGTTGCTTTTGAAAATTATAAAATTAAGTAAATAAATTTTGACATTTTCTTATTTATAACATATACTTTGTTATTGTTTGGATTTAATATTTTAGTGCAGCTTTCGTGTCACCCTTTGTAGTTATTGGAGATTTAAGTTTCACATAAAAATATCACTGCCAAAGAAAAGAATTATAGCGTTCATCGCTCGGGACAAATGTGTTTACAAATTGTCCACGAACCAGAACATACCACAGCATCAAAAGTAATAGGTATAATTTAACCCGGTCAACGGTCTCGATGGTGGATGAGGATCCTGATTATCCCAACAGCAGAGAGGGCGGAAGAGCCTACGGGAGTTAACCCAAAATATAAAACGAAAAATTAAACTATGAGAGATGGTGATACAGCCACGGAAATTCCCCACGTTGGTAAGCCTGACAGGGTGAGTCCCCCCACCGATTCCGATCGGGTTAAAGCCCCGGTGGTCGGTGCTGGTCGCTCGGATTGTGGAGGCGACCAATCGCACGATCCTAAAAGGGTGGTACACTTGGCCCTATTGAATGCTACAAGTGCAAGTACAGGAAATATGGAAACAAAAAAATCACTAGGCATCAATAACCCTAGGAAGAAGGGACAAAGTTGTGAGGTTGCCTGTTAAAACAAGAAGAAACTCCATGCCGGACGTACATGAGAATCAAAGGAAAGACTTACTTTTTGTGCAAGATAACAAAGGAGGAACAAATGGTGGAAAGAATGAAGGGACTCCAACTGATAATGGCAATACCACCGAGAGTTCGCTAGAAGATGTGAATATGGAACAGCAGATCAGGCTGAGCAATCAGAGAGGCGCTTCGAACCAGGTTGCTGAATTAAGAAAGGAGGATGATGAAACTCTTTATAGCTGCATATGTCTCTTAAAAAAAATGTCTAGTGCTGTGGAGCGGCAGAAGAACATCAGTACGGAAGTTAAAACGGGTTTATCTAAAGTGGAGATACTGTTTGAGAAGATTGAGTTCTTAAGGAACTCATGGAAAAGCGTTGAAAGTTATCCATGAAATTATAAAGAAACGGTGCTTAATAAAGATAGTGCAACTCAAACGGAATCGAAAGAAAAGAAGAAAAGGGCTGCTTCAAGCCCAGTTGAGCAGAGCGTAGGGAAGAAGCCTAGAGAAAAACTAAGTTTAACAACATCAGTAGGCGCTAATACAGGAGTAAGGCTAAACAATATACAAGCAGATCGAATTACTGGTGGACGGAGGAGATAGCCCAACTGAGGAAGATTTGTGTCATCGACAGAAGGATATGTACCAGGTCCAAAGGGGACCAAACTTTGAAGGAAAAGTACAAGCGAACAAGAAGAAGACTGAAAAAAGCAATTAAATTGAGTCGGGAAAATAGTTGGAGAGACCTTATAAGAGAGGTTGAAAATGACCCATGGGGTCTTCCCTATAAAATTGTAAGTAAGAAGTTAAAGTTTGGCAAGAATGTTCCAACTTTAAATGATGAGTCATGGGTCAGAAAAATAATAAAAGATCTATTCCCGAGTCAAAAATCCGAAGATGGGTACATATGCAACCATGAAGGAGTAGAGGAACAAAACATGTTTACACTTTTCGAACTGGAGAGGGAGAAAAAACGTTTAAAAATGGGAAAAGCTCCAGGTCCTGATGGGATACCAAATGAAGTACTACGATTGGTGATAGAGTTTTACCCCGAAATGCTACTGGAGTTCTACAATTTTTGTCTTATGAAAGGGAGCTTTCCAAAAAGTTGGAAGAAACAAAAGCTTATCCTACTTCGTAAGGGGGATAAACCACTGGATAGCACGTCTTCATACCGACCGATCTGCTTACTGGATACGTTGGGCAAAGTGCTGGAGGGTCTCATACTGCAGCGGCTGGAAAGGCTTGTAGATGGAGAAAATACTCTTTCAAGAAACCAATACGGATTTAGAAAAGGTATGTCGACCGTAGATGCTATATTGGAGATAGTAAACTTCGCAAAAAAGGCTCGAGACTATGGAAAGAGCAAAAAAGGATTCTGTGCCCTCATTGCAATTGACGTGAGGAATGCTTTCAATTCCCTTAAGTGGACGGACATTCACATGGCTCTCGAAAGAAAAAGGGTGCCAAGCAATTTAAAGAATATGGTAGCAAGTTATTTAAGTGAAAGAAAAATTATTTTTGAAGGAGATGGCTGGACCATCAGAGAAACAATGACATGCGGGGTACCTCAGGGATCTCGTCTGGCGCCAATTCTCTGGAATGTGACGTACGACTCCCTGTTAGAAATGACATTACCGGAAGGAGTAAAGATAGTGGGTTTTGCTGACGATGTCATCCTGGCTGTAAAAGCAGCAAACGAAAATTTTCTAGAGACAAAAATGGATAGTGTTATCACAAGAGTCAGATGGTGGCTCAAAGATAAAAACTTGGAGATGGCGATAAATAAGACTGAAGCTGTATTGATAACAAAAAGAAGAGCGTATAGGCAGCCATTACTTAAAATAGATGGAGAACTTATCCCGTGGAAGAAACAGCTAACATACCTGGGCATGGAACTGGATAAGAATCTTACCTTCGTACCGCACATTGAAAAGACGGCGCTAAAGGCTTTGGAGACTGGAGGAAGGCTAGCAAGACTTACGCCAAATATATGAGGCCCTAAAGAGAAGAAAAGAAGGCCATTGGTAAGCGTCATGCAGGCTAAGACGCTGTATGCAGCGCCTATTTGGGCGGAACCCTGGATAAGGAGAGCAGTAGAGTTCCCGATACTTGAGCGCCAAAAGTGGTGGGGGAAGGTCATTGACCTTGGGCCACGCCCCCTTTTTTGGGGTGTTTTTTTGTCTTTTTGGTTCCTAACCCAAGCCACGCCCACTTTTTTTGGGGTCCTAACCTAAGCCATTTTTGGGGATTTTGGATTTTGGGTTTTTTTTTTGGAGGTCCTAACCTAACATTTTTGGATTTTGGGTTTTTTTTGGGGTTCCTAACCTATCCTAACATTTTTTGGAATTTTTGGATTTTTGGGGATTTTTGAAATTTTGGGAATTTTGATTTTTAAAGATTTTGGGGAATTTTGAGCCGCCATCTTTTTTTTGGCAGCCATCTAGTTTTGTAATAATTAATATTTAATTTAATTTAATTTTTTGCTTTGAAAAAAGTTTGGGTGTCGCCGAGAGTCGAACCGGGTATCACCATGACCCGAGTCCGCAGCGTTAGCGGTTAGGCTACGCCGACTCTGTTGAGAATGTACTGTCTTGTGGAGTATATAAGTTTATCATCCGTCAGCAACCATGTGTCAGATACAAGGTGTTATAGTGTTGTCGGGATATAGTATAAATTGCATTATAACAACCCGAACATTACCGATCGTCCCCGAACCCGACCGAAGGTCACTTAGAAGAAATTATTAGTTTTAAATTGTTATAGTGTTGTCGGGATATAGTATAAATTGCATTATAACAACCCGAACTTTACCGATCGTCCCCGAACCCGACCGAAGGTCACTTAGAAGAAATTATTAGTTTTAAATTGTTATAGTGTTGTCGGAATATAGTATAAATTGCATTATAACAACCCGAACTTTACCGATCGTCCCCGAACCCGACCGAAGGTCACTTAGAAGAAATTATTAGTTTTAAATTGTTACAGTGTTGTCGGGATATAGTATAAATTGCATTATAACAACCCGAACATTACCGATCGTCCCCGAATCGGACTTAGAGAAATTAAGACTAGCAAACCGGTATTTTCCGAACGTAAGGCTCTCCCGCAACCCGCGAAAGTCGTACTCGGGCGAAATAAAGCTTAGGCTGACCATAGGCGCCCCCGCACCCCCTTGTAATATATTTCTACCGGTCTAACCCGAACCAAAACGACGGACTT
>JAGFPH010001144.1:1570-24880 GCA_018207615.1 Philaenus spumarius
CTTTCCAGAGGTACCTGAGCCCAGTCTGCAGGTGTCGGGAAGGGCTTATTTGTTTTAAAATTATTAATGTATTCAATAATTATATATATATAAACTGTATTGACTGTGTGTTTTCTTTTTTAAATACAATTTTGATGTAAATTTATGTGTGATTTTGTGTCTATGTATGTTTTATAGTTTGGTACTTTTATTTATGTAACATATGTAATTAATGACATGTTACATGTTCCAATGGAATAAATAACGGAAAAGTTATGAAAATAATAAATATATTAAAAAATGTTATCCCACTTGTTCGGTTTACTGGATTTGTTTAACTAATACAATGAATACCTCGTAAACAATATTTAATCTAATTGCAGCTTACAGTGCAGTTATTTAATAGGTGGTTCAGTTGCCATAACGATACCAAGAAATTGTAAAGGTCCTGGGTTCGAGTCCCGGTCTTGGTCCATGATTTTTCACTTTAATTTAGTTATATTAACCCTTACAAGGGAAGTGTGTAAGCAAACAAATTATTGCAAATAAAAATAACAATAAATGTTTGATATATTTGTATTTGCTTCACTGAACTAAATATATTCAATAAATACCTTTATTGTCTGTTGAATACTGCTCGAAATCCTGTTTTTAGTGTCTATTTAAACGGTGACGTACGTTTCGCCTATTATTCAGGCATTGTCAAATCAGTATTAATTCAACATTTAAAAGCACACAACACAAACATTCGGGTTATAAAATAATGTTTTTGGCATTCCTATAGTTCATCGATGTATACAAATTTGTTAAAGAGAGCCGCAAACGTGCACATGGGACCTTTCTTGGGCCAATGTTAACTACTGTGTAGAAATTTACTGAAACCTTTAAATAGTTTCAATAAACTGTAGCCGAGACATTTAAAATATGTGTACTGAAAACATCATCAGACAATTAATAGTAAAAATCTTGGCCTGCAGTACCGTACACAGCTTATTAAGACGTTAAAAAAACAATTTATTATAATTGTATACATTGAGGAATAACATATTTTCAAAAAAATTATAAAATAGAGAGATAAGAGGATATATATAAAGGAAGCGCCATGTATACTAATATTATAAAGAGGTAAAGTTATTTTTATGTAGGGTGTAATCTCTGGCACTACTGAACCGATTGAAAAAATAGTTTTACTAATAAAAATCTTCACTATCCCTGAGTAACATAGACTATAATTCATTTCGATAAAAACCTTTTTTTATTTCAATATTTGTAAATTTAGTCTGAAAAAATTCTTAGGTTAGGCCTAGAATGATAAACCAACACATGTATTTACATTTATTACCATAGCAACCAATTGAATAAAATAACAGATAATATAGCTGTTTGCTCCAATATTTCCATTAACAGCTGATTTCAAAATTTGAAGCAATTATATTTGTATTTCTAGCTTTTAGGTTAGGGTTTTAAAGTATAGATCTGAGACTTGCTGGTTCTTTTAACCATTATTATAACTGCTGTTATAAAATTTAAGAAATAATTTGATTTGAACATTTAACATTATTTACCACCTTAGTTTTGAGGTTATTATTAATACTACACCTTTATTATAAATAAAACATAACGCATGTTTTTAGAAAGTTCCGCTGGGGGTTGGCGTGCGGAGCTCGCAGGGGTATCCCCTAGTACATAATGCAGAAAGGAGCAATCACACCTCATTCAGATTGCCCATCAAATTTTAACCTAATTAAATCATATAATAACATGGCTGGTTGTATGCTAATTAATTAATTTAAGCAACGTTAGTGAAAGGGTTATTGTTTAATATAATTAGTAGTGTGACGCGGAGTTTCCTTTGTTCCCACCAGAGCTCGTTGCGGTGGTCTGAAGTAGGCTAAATTAAAGGTCGGGTATGTCGCACTTCCGTAGGATGCGGACGATGTGGTTTAATATTTAATATAAATTGAGAACTTGTAAATGAAACAAAAGACTGAAACTGCTTTCAGATAGGGTTTATTTATTTAAAATACAATTTAAATTCCAAACTGAACTATATGGCTAAACAATCTAGTTTCCTAGTCCACGCTTATGAAAAAAGTACCACAAACACGATTTAAACAAACGGCTTCAACTGCAACAACCGAATTAAAACCGAATCACCAAACCTATTGTAACTTAAAATTTATTGTTTGGACACCCTCTGACGTTACTTATCAAATTGCAATTATATCGTACAAAACGCCGGAGCTCACCCCAATCAGATGGGGTGAAATCAATAAGGATAAAAGAGAGAGGACATAGCCTACTATGTATGCTACGATTCTTTTAATTAATATTTAATCATAACATTGGTTAATTTTTTTTGAATATAAAACACATTTTAACAAGACATTAGTTTTTCTTTATGAAAGAATTTTCTCATCTATAGTAGTAAATATAGTATTCGACTGAAATATTGATGTTTTATTATTTTAAATTTAAATGCGAGCTAATTATATTTAATTGGTTTTTATTGACGCTGCATCGCAAAAGTTTTGATGGATTTGCATTCAAGAATTTACATAAGTTTTAATTAAATTTTAAGTTCGCATTTTATATTTCTACGATTTACACTATTGACCGAAGAAACACAATTTTAGAAACAAGCACAATGTTTACTAAATTCTAGAGTATTGTGTGTTTTAATTTGCATTTTATATTTTCGTTTAGTCAAATTAGAAAAGTTATTTTGTGTAGAATATTGTCCAGAAAATGTATTTATGATTTAAAGGCATATTAATTGTGTTCTACATTGAAGCACAGTTGTTCAGCTTGCTTGAATACAAATTATAATTTAACATAAAATTAAAAATTTGTTTACAATATCCTATAAATAAAATACTGTATCCAACCTGTGATAATATTCGTCATCTTTTTTACACCTTACAAAGAATCACATTCTAGCAACCTTTTTTCAGATAACCAGCAAAAACGATCTTGTAGACCTAGACATATTACTACTTGTATGAAATACCCAAATTTATATTCACCACGAATGAAGATTCAAAGCTCACCTTAAAAAATGCACACCTCAAACAATAAAAAAACCTTGTTTACCTGAAGATAGCCTTGTTTGTAATACATTTTATTTTTACTCCTCCATCTAGAAAATTTTGTAAAAAATAAAATTTCCGAAATCGATTTGAAGCCATTTTTGTGGTCAAGCACTTTGAAATAAACATGTTTGTCTCTCGAAATCTTTTCTAAATATTTTCCGAGATATTAGCAACTTACGTCGATTTATTTCAACACGTTTAGGGCCACCATTTTGTTTTGGGTAGTCCGATTTTTATTTTCTTTATGTCATTTTCCAAGTCTTAAATATACCTTTAAAATGAGGTATCACATGACCATACTTCCCATTTGAAAAGTTTGGGTTACCCCCTTAATCCCCTATTTTTTTTTTGGGACACTAAAAATTTACGATAACGTTAAAAGATACTTTGAATTAAGTTAGTATCGTTCCCAACAAAGATATTTGTTTGTTTTAACAAGCAAAAAAATTCAAGGGAAGAGACGGACTTTTTTTACACACAGTACTATAGTATTTGTGTGTGTAATTTTGTAGAACTATAATAATATTTTATGTTTATAACTTTCAGGTGAAGGTTTGTTTTGTTATTATTTCCATTATGATGTACATTGATACAACTTATTCGTTTGTCATGTCTGCTTCCTGACATGTCTCATGGACAGCAAATGCGCATGGTCTGGTACAAATTACTGCTATTTTAATAGAATAACATAAGCTTATTTAACTTTACAAAAAAAAGGCCTTCTGACGACGGAAACTTGGGAGAATTTTAAATTGAACAGTAATATAATTATGTCTAAATAATTGTTTTTTATATTTATGGGGTTAAAACTTTTAATTTAAGTATGCCTATGATTAAAATGTATGATCTTATCTTAATGTAATTTCTTTGAGGTCAGAGGTTTGCAATGCGACAATTTTTGTGCCATATCTGTTTCCTGACGCAAAACTTTGATGAGACTTTTAACACAAACAATACACCCATTAACATGCGCTATATAAACCCACTAAAGTATTAGGGGCTATATAAACCAACTTCATTTGAGTAACATGATCAAAATAACAGTGTTTCCAGTAAGAAATTGAAAATGAAAATTACATCTGGTGGTTATTACGTTTTACCTATTGTTCACCTTACTGGATTGATTTTAATAAAAATATAATTTATTTACTACGTCTTCACCTAATGTTTTTTTTCGTATATGCACTACTCCCGTTTCGGCTTTCCTTCATCCATGATCATGTGCGTAATTTCATTAGGTTATTTTCTAATCCGTTAACACTTTTAAAATGTTGACACAATTCAACTTTGAATAACTTAACAAACACACAAACTCTTAATATACACTGTTACAATTAACAATAATAGAAAGATGAAATTCGTGTCGAACCAAACATTACAACGGACTGGTCTTGTTAATTCCCTTACGTGAGTAGTCGGCGATGGTTTATGGTATACTTGATGAATGTAATCTGAATTATTAGTTCGGCTCGCATTATTTAAAATGCCGAAGTATTGAAATCATGCTATAATTTTTGTGCGTCTGTCTGTCTGTTCTACACTCACAGACGTCTTAGAAAACCTGGTGGTGCCAAAATCTTCGTATCTTTATTGCAGAGAGTTGAAAAGCTTTTGAGCTTTCTGGCGTGAGTCGTAGCGCGTTTGTGTCACGTTTTTGGGTCAAAATTTTGAAAATACAGTGTGGGGTAACGTTTTATATGTTTTTGGGTACGGCGAAAACAATTTTGAGAGTTAAAAAATCGTAGCGCGTCAGGGTCACGTTTTTAGGTCAAAGTTTTGAAAATGCATTGTGGTTATCGTTGTATATGTTTTTGGGTATGGGAAAACCGATTTTGACAGTTAAAGAGTTGTAGCTAGTGTCGGGGTCAAGTTTTTGGGGTCAAAATTTTTAAAATACAGTCTGGGATATCGTTTTATATATTTTTTGGTAGGGGAAAACCGACTTTTACAGTTAAAGAGTCGTAGCGCATCGGGATAACGTTTGTATGTCAACATTTTAAAATTACAGTGTTTGGTATCGTTTTATATGTTTTTGGGTACATGAAACCCAATTTTGAAAGTTACATAAAAAAATATATATATATACTAGCCGAAGTCTCGAAAAAGTGATCTATTTTTACATCTTGCTATCTGATTATAGTCTTAAAAACAAACAAAATTTTCGTTTTGATTTTTGTTTTAAAGTAAAAGATTAACTACATAATATATATTTCGTAATAGAGATTATAATGATTTTAATAGTAAATTAAATAAAAGGTTAGAACCATTCAATTCAATATTCGATCTAGTAGTGCATATAAGAAGAAACAGGAGGTGAAGAAGTAAGCAAATAATTATATTATTATTGAGCGGAGTGAGCAAAGCTCTTATACTACACTCTGGCTTTTTATTTCCACATACTCCTCCTGAACGGCTGAAGTGATCCGCACGAAATTTGGTACGGTCATAGTAACCAACTATGGGAAGGTATAAATCTGAAATGGTCCAAAGCGAACGTCAGGGTTTTGAACTACGGCCCTTTAAAGTTACAATGTTATTTTAATAGAAAAAATATTTTATTTGGTTTATTTACTGTGATTATACAGCTGTTAAAAGGAGCACATCTAACTTCAGACTGTTACTATCAGCTGTTTGTAAATACAATAATTTTATGTGCAATTGTTGTTTTGCAGCTGTTTGTAAATTCATTAGTTTTCTGTGCAATTGTTGTTTTGTTTAAGTCAGTGGTTTGTTTACCTTAAATAACAAACCAAATGAATATTATTTAAGCGCAAAATCGATTCGTGGTCATATTTCTCCAAAGTATTGATTAAAAAAATACTTGCCCCGCTCAATATTACAAGCAGAAAACTGCATTGCATACCTAGTTATTATTATTATTATATGTGTCTAGGTTTTAGGGTCTGTATATCCTACAATGTTAGGAGAATGTGTGTACTAATGTAATTCCCGAATGTACAAACACTAATAGGAAATAGAATCCCCAAACTTTAAAGTAACAGCATAATATCAAGTAACCAGATTTTGTTTGAAAGTTTAAAAGCTTTTCTGAAGACTTGTAATGAATGTGTTTCCTGTGGGATAAGAATGTAAAGTTGTAGACAAGTGTGGCTTAATCCCTTTGTTTCCTTCAGGAGAGGGAGTTATATCCCGGACGTGACTTGGAAGAGAGATCCCAACTCTAAACAAAAGCTACCCCGTTATTAATAGAGGAATAACAAAGAGGGAAACAATCATTTTTCATTCACGATCTTTGCTTCCTCATGGCACATTGATGTGACTGTATGACGCTTTAATAATAAATTAAGTTCGTTTCACACAATAAAAGACGGCTATTGAAATTCGCCAATAAGGTTTATTAATTTCTTTGAGATATCTTTGAGTTTTTACTTTCCACTTAAGTCATAAGTATTTTGATTCACAACAACCTGAGTAAAGTTATTTATTATTACGTTTTATACTGTTATAACAGGAGACTAAATATTCGAACAAGTTCTAATTATAATACTTTTATAACAGGACACAATATACTCGAGAAATTTCAATTAAACTGACTCTTATTTGGATACAAAATAATCGAAAAAGTTCTAATTGAAATACATTTATAACAGGATGCAATATACTCGAGAAATTTCAATTAAAATGACTCTTATTTGGATACAAAATAATGAAAAAGTTATAATTGAAATACATTTATAACAGGATGTAATGTACTCAAGAAATTTCAAATGAACTAACTCTTATAATATGATACAGAATACTCGATAAATTTCTAATTAAAATACTTTTTATAACAGGATACAATATGTTCGAGAAATTCCAAATTAACTGACTCTTATAACAGGATACAAAATACTCGATAAATGTTTTGAAAAAATTCTATTGTAACAGGCTACAAGATACTCAAGGATTTTCAAATAAAAATACTATACTCAAATACAACATACTGTGAAGATATTAGATAGCAATCTTAGTCAAACTTTTGTAATTCTTGATATTTTTGTTATTTATATCTTATCTTCTAAAGCGAGAGATAATTGTCTGTCTGCTAAATGGATCTGGAATCTCCGTCTAAGGATTTTTGATTTTTTGATTTTATATGGGGCTTTTGGCCACGAGAAATCGATTGGAAATGGTCACCAGTCTGGGAAAATTCGTCTTCTACGTCTTTTTATTAAATTAAAAAGTGAAATTTGTCCATTTTAAACAATACAAAGCACAGCTGATGCAAATGTTTTCAATGTCATTACAATAATCATCTGTTTTCTTTTAAACGAAGCACAGCTGATGCAAATGTTTTCAATGCCATTACAATAATCATCTGTTTTCTTTTAAACTGTATTTTATTAGAGGTAAGCCTAATGTTGTATCTATTTATAGTTACCATGGCAACGAATACTTCTGCTAAATAAACATACCCTTTATTTAGTTGTTTAATGTTATAGGCCTAACCTAAACGATGTTCACGGAAATTTGCAATAATAGTTATTGAAATCATAGCCCTGCTTATAATCGAGCTTTAGCTCGGTCTCCTGGTACTTTTATAAATAAAGATGTTCGATTTGCCATGAAATATCCCAAGCATTGTTTTTCTAATAGCGTTAAATGTAAATTTATTGTTATTTTATAGCAAATAGAAAATACATCCATTTTATACATTGTTAATTTTTTACAGAAATCTATAGGCTCTTACTTTCTGCTGAGTTTAATTGCTTACTATAATTACATTTATTTTCCGAGTTTTATAATGCATATTATTTCACCATTTTTGTTTTTGATTTTCTGTTAAAAAAATCTAATATTACTTTATTTTATATGACCCTAGTGTCTTTTAAAATTAAATATTTGTCTGATTACGCGAGTATAAAAATAAATGCAACCAATTACGAGCTACAAAGAAAATGTTATATTTTTTGTTGCATAGAAGAGAGAAATACAGTAGGAGAATTTAAAAAGACGATCCTTCATCGACAAAGCAACTCCCACTATCGTTAATTCATCCTCCCAAATTAATCTCTCAAAGAGACCCATCCTAAAGCCATAAGACAAAGCGGATAGGAAAGATTTGCAGCATCACTACCGCCCGTGTAGCTGATTGTTTCTCTACTCAGTGATTTCCCAGTGATTTATATTCTTCTCCCCTCCTGTCCGACATCTGTAACTTTATATAGGCCGAAGACTACATCAATCTTCAAGGGTAAGAGTGACACACAATCGACACTAATGCATCTTTACATGCTACATATCACTTCCAAGGCCGTAGCCAGGAAAAAATTTGGGGGGGGGGTCAGGACCGGGAATTTGAATTTAAATCCTTTTAACTCCTTCACTGTTAAGGACGCACATGTGAGCTTGACACTGAACACTATGACAAGCGGCTGCATTGCACGCCAACCACCATATTGGGAGTATTTTCAATACACGGTGCATTTGCGTGCTTCGCACGCCAACCCATATGTTAGAAATACAGTAATATAAAAAAATAGCACGCCAATTTTAAACCTATGTGATATGGACGCACATGTGCGTCCGCTTTAAAATATTAGTGATTATTGCGTAGAAAGGTTCAAAAATAAAAGATAAAGTAATTTCTACTCATTTAGGCTATAAACATAAAAAATAAAACGTCAGCTCCTAGCATAGGAAATACCTACGAAATTTGCGTAGCAGTGAACGTGTTAAACAACAATTTCCATGCTTATTTTAAAAATTTTTATATAGCTACCTTAATGTGAAATATTAGAGGATGTAAGGATGATGAATGATTTTGTTTTGTTAGAGTAAAGTATTTTTGTTGAACCTTCATAGTTTTCTTATTTAATAGATCAGATCAAGCTTTCAAGAGAGTAAGGATGTAAAATACTGCATCCATGTGTATTGTACGTTGTAGTTTAATCTAGCAAATTTAAATATCAGTATGCATGCAATGCACAATGGTGTAAAATTTGTTGCTGGATCCTCTGATGTGTGATGTATTTTATAATTTAACTTGCACTTTTTAGACACAGTATTAATTTTTACTACTCATTTCGGGATTTCGGGGGTGGGGGGTTTGACCCGCCACCCCCCTGGTTACGGCCTTGATCACTTCCAATCGAGTCCTACAAAACAGCCGAGAAATAATTCCTTATTGTATAGATTTTTGGTGGGAGAAATGGCTAATGTGTATGGTATTGAATTTTGATTCATACAGTAAATTACTTAATTTATTATGGACGCAATCAACGAACTCTCTTCGCTTGCACATTTTTAAACAAAACGCTTTAACAATAATATAATAAATGTACCAACAAAATTATATTTAGGCCAAACCTGAAGAAGCATGAGGAAAAGAATTAAAGAACCTTCTTCTCATTTCAAGTACAATAGCCCAGATACATCTGCTATGGCTAAACATCCTTTAAATGAGAATCATCTTTTAAAATATAAAACTCTGTATTATTGAAAAACGTAACTAACATTGACACAATAGTTGCTTGTGAAACTTTCTATGTTTACAAATATAGTAAAATAATTGTAAATAATGAATAACTACCCATACAAAATTTTATTGCATTGTTTGATATTATTATTAGGTTAGTAACTTGTTTATATAGTTAATGTTAGGCTAGTTAAATTAACGCGAGACAATTGTTAACACCTCGCTAATGTAACGTAGTCGTAAGCCACGCCCCTTTGAGTTCTGTATAAATACGGGACATGAAACACTAATACTTTAGTTATAGTTTGACTATTGTAGCTCGTGCATCACTGAAGATGGCGAATTTGTCGTTACAAACGCGTTTGAGTTAATAAACGTATTAGTTGTGAGATTTTGTGTTCAAAATTTATTGTATCAATAATATAAAGTATAAACTGCAATAATTTACGATTACATACACAATAAAAACTAGCACAAACCAGAGTCTATTGGGCAACGTGTGTATAGTAAAAGAATCAAAAAAGTATGTAATGTATTAACTATTTCGTATTCAAATAGATTAACTGTTGTAGGGATTTCCCGATGCCTGTACTTATTCCCCTTTTAAGGCTCTTCTTCACCCTGGGGAAAACTGGGGAGAAACTGAAAATACTGTGCTGAAAACATAACTCTAAGCGTCGGCTAATCTCCCACTTACCGTTCCTCTACTCTGAGCACCATCCAATACAAAGACAAGAAATTTTGAGTGAATACAACTTTTGTAGGTTGGCTAGTAGCGCCATATCAAAAGCCCAAGAACGTTGAAACATTCATTCGTAACCTCGTGTTTCGGCTTCTACTTATAAACTAATAACTTTAAACTATTAAGAACGTTTTATACTTTTTTTTATGTGGGATCTAAAAATATGGAAATTATTGTTTGAAAACTGCCCAAAATTACATTAAAATTTATCAACTTTAGTTAATTAAACTTTTTAAAAATGGATTGTCGTCGATTTTTTTCAATTATGAGGTATAAGACAAAAAACACAGGTTTTAAGAAAACATTCAAAGAGGTTTACTGATTTTTAAGTAAAAGAATGTGTCTGATTACGATGTTACGAGTCTGAGCTAGTACGATGTTATTAAAAAACAAACACATTTGTTTGTAATTTCTACAATTTTTATTTTTGTATCTTGCCGTCCATGGTTTCACCCGTGACGGTATTGACGAGGCAGCTTATACAGACTAAAGAATATTAGAAAAACAAGCTTGTTTAAACATAGAACAGTTTATGTTTTACAACAAAATGTGTTTGTTTTTTAATTGGGTAGGCTATGGAATTCTACCTTCGTTCATCACTATCAATTACATTGTATTGTATAATTATAAAGATTCTTCATTGAATCACATTTCTTTTTAATACATTGAGAGAAAATAAATTTGTGTCATCCCAGCAAAGGTTATATTTAGTTAATTTATTTATATTTATATTTTAGTAATGAAAGATCAAAACAGTATAAATATTTAGGTTATAGGTTAAGACTAACAGCCTTCGGTCGATATTTTAAAAGTAACTGATTTGTTCATATTTTAAATAATTGACATAGTCAATAATATAATATCTGTCACAGTTAATTAAACGTGTTCATAACCTACCGTTGGAGATGTATTATTTTTGTTTAATATTAAAATTAAATTTGTACGTGCCTATGTTACTCCAGTCAAAATTATCCACTGAGGTGATATTTTTCAAATAAGTTCAGTGATTTCTGATTCGACGCCAAACATACATTTCTGAGATATGTACAAACTAAAATTTTAACCAAATTAGTATATTTACAATATTACAAATAGATTTTGTGTGGGAAATGTTGTTTGTATATTCTGAAAGTAAAATAAAACGAAACTTTATTAATTCTTCAACTGCTTTACAATATTTATGAATATTTACAATTTAAGAAATATCAAAACATTAATAAATACTTTGTACAATGAAATGAGACAATCAAAATAAACCAAAAATAATCAATGCACATTCCATTTGTAAATAACGTAAACATGAAATTACTATTTTTAATAAAAATAAAGAATCTAAGAGCTGGTTCAAGGTTAAAACCCTGTAGGCACTTAATTCAGTATAAAAATTAAATGAAGCTCGAAAACAAAGACTATAGAAATTGCGAGAGAAAACATGAGGGTTAAAGTTCATCCATTTTGGTATCAAGTCCTCATGAAATTTTCTAGGATAAAATTTTGGGAGTATGGGGATTAAGAAGTGACTTCCCCTCCTTCAATAAAAGACGTCCGCGGAAATTGTTCAGCTAAGCAGGAAAACTTGTAAAATTTGGGAATCCAATTTGGCTGTTTAGGTGAAATATTAACCCACACAAACGGAAATACCTTTTCACCGTCAATGAATACACAAAGAACCGCAACTCGAGGTATCACCAAGTAGTGCTCCAGCAGCATACGCTTGAACTGTTGTAAACAATTAAATAAGTATAGCCATTAAATTGGAACACTTAAACAATATTCCAGTCCTAAACCACTTCTACGCAATACTGACTTCCAAATATTTATTAAAAATTAAAATACCTGACAGTAATTATTAATATAAAAATTTTCCTTTCCCCTGAAGCTAGGTGGAGCCGTGGCTTTCCTCTTCGCCCGGGTATGGGCCCCCATTATTTTGTTTATGTTTGTAGAAAAAAAGTTACTATAGTAAACAAAATGTAAAAGATATAACTTACAAATCCAGATTTATTTTAATAAACCTTGATAATTATTAACCTACATCATTGTCAAATTAACCAAAATAAACAAAGTTATTAATTTAGTAAAGCGCATGTCCAAGATAACAGCTAAACTAGTATGGGTATTTAAGGAAAGGAAATTTGTATACGTTACTAAAAGAAAACTTTAAATTACTTTATTGTTGTGTTTTATGTAGGTCTAATATTCTACGTTGCTTTCCATGACGGAACTGCTAAATAGACCTGAACCTAAACTAACTTAAAGTCTCCAGTCACGGTTTGTAAATATAATATTTAAGTTGGTAGCACTTCTTACTTTGCTGCAAAGATTATCTTCAGATAATGCTAGTTAATCTGGAAATGGTGATTGGGAAAATAGCTGAATGTTCGCTTTGACAGTCAGCCTATTCAGCCTTTGGTTTTGTTCTTATCATATTTAATTTATACAACTAACGTACAGCCAAAACTATGATAGCTAGAGCCTTAACAATTTTAAGTGCACTAAGAAATAATTTAGCAATATATTGAATTAAAGGGTTGATAACAAAGGAGGGTCAGCATTATAACAGATAAAACACCTGATTTGAATCAAAAGATTAGCGATGCAATCTAGACGTGGCCTACGCCGATCCAACACACGTTTGTTGAATGCATTAGCATTCATTACCATAGCAACCGACTTAGACAATTGGAATCAGTTATTTTTCGCTACCAAAATAATAGTTAAGGTTAGGTTAACAAAATAAAAATAGACATGAACAGAAAATAAACGAAAAAGGCTTACTGCATATTATAATTCAAACATCTATTGTTACTTATTACAATTAAAACAGCTGATTTTGATCATAAGCGTAACACAATTTTAGGTTAGCAATATACTGAACCAACGCACGTTTTTTTGAAAGTGTTTATATTTATTACCTTAGCAACCAAATTGACAAATTTAGAATCAGGTCGTTATTCTTCACAACCACCTGTTTTTTTTTTTTTTTTTTTTTTTTTTAGGTTTAGTAATAGCAAAACACACACACAAAAAGGGATTACTATATCATAATTCAAACACCTATCTCTATTAAAATTACGCCAATCTGACCAGTTTGAATTACTACTTTACCGTATCATATTTTGGTCATATTTTATAGCTTGAAATTTGCCTCTCTTGTGCATAAAAATAACAAATTTCTGTCCTATCATATTGTATAATAATCTGTTTGCATTTGCTTCGCTGCGAGTTGCCAAGAGGGTTAGTGAGAGAAATGAGTGGAGGCGATCCCTCTCGTTCTTATGGAGGTAAAACTATATATTTGGCCAACATTTATATCGAGCTTTCAGAGTTTAAATACCTCTACACAAAAAACTAATTAATTTGAAAATATAAAACAATACCTATAATATAATGATGACCCCAATCTGTCCACCCGAATGTTAATGTTCATTGGTTTCTATGACGTTGGCAGTGTTATTATTTTGTTGATTAGTTATGTTATTTTTTATTTCTTTAGTTCAAGTAAAGTGATTAGTTTCATTTGCACTAAGCAAACATAACCAAAATGGCTGAAATTGAATCTGCATTTTTGGTCTTTTATTTCTTTTGTAATATCTGCACTACTATATGTACGTCCGGACATGTGGTTGCTTTTTTACCTTTTAGGCTCATTAAAGCATTTTAGCCCTGTTTCAATATCGTTCGGCATTTCGTTTGTCTGTCTGTCTATTACTCGATTACGACCGAAAGCGTAGTTCCATTTTCTGCAAATGTTTCTTGAAGTAAGGAAAAACAACGTATGTGCAGGGATTTTTGTAAAATATGATTTCTTTAAATACTATTATACAATTTGTAAACGAGTCACAACGTTTATTACTCAAATTGTTCGTGAATCACTGTGCCAACAGTAGACCAATGGTTTTAATTTAGTCAGCTGCTCAATTCCAAGAATTCTTGGTTCGATTCCGAAAGCCACATACCTTTTTTTATTTTTTCAAACGTTTTCAATATTAATATGCGCCATAATCTTATTCTTGGTTTAGCAAATAAAACTAAGTAAATGTGCATTTAAAAATTTAGTTCAACCAACATTATAAACATACGGAAGAAATAAATATAATAATAGGTACGAAATCTCTTATTTTACAAACCTTTATTTGTAAACTAAAGAAGAAAAGTCGTAAAGAAGAATTTTGAAAGACTCGTTTTAGGAGTTAGCCTATTACCAATTTTTGATCGACCGTTCGGCATTTCGTCCATCAAAAATCTGTTTATTTCTCAGTAACGGCCATATGCGTTGTTCGATTTTCTACAAATTTTACACGGATACGCTTTCATGGCATTTAAAAGGACGTGTGCAATAATTTATATTTCTTGAGTCTTTTTTTCCAGCAGTTGCAAAAACGGTTTTGGGAAAACAAAATCGTAAATGAAAAAATAGCGATATAACAAGTTCCGTGTTTATTTGTAAATTTTCTTTCATATCTGTAGTTATAGTTCGAATCTTATATAATCCTGCCGTTTTTTGGCATTGAGATTTTCAATTACATTCCACATGTCGTCAACATTAAAAGAGGACAATTTTAACTAAGGCGAAAGAGATTTATAAAAAGACATATTTCTACTCAAGCAAATTTGCGTCGTGGTGGGAATAAGAGGGTGCAAAATAATAACATTAGAGAATTGACTCATCAGATCTTGTGCATTACTAACTTTAAATTTGGAAATTAGACCTTTATATATCCCAGTTTGATGTCTCCCTAACTTAAATTAATATTATGCCATACGTTTCGAGAAACATTCCTATTAGACAAAACAATTTTCATAAAATCTGTAATAAATAGCAGTTTTTAGATATTTTTCCGATGACTACTATTAACAGAACTACTAACTGTTATAACACGTTAATTTTGTTGTAAGTCAAGTATCACTGAGGATGACGACTTTGTCGTTGAAACGCGTTTGACCTTTAAACGTATTTTTGTGAGAATTGTGTTGTGTTTTTATTCTTAGAAATAATTTGTTCTCAGTAGTCAAGCTTAATTGTACTTATATATTTTAATTGACATCTGTTTAGTCGATGGAACTTGTCAACAAGTATTAGCTATTTGCTACTAATATCGCACCTTCGGTTTGTTTTCCACAGGTTGAGAGCTCGTCGAACTTCCACGTGCCGATATAAGAGAAGCCGTTGCAACACCTGTACAGCAGCTGGACGGACAGACACTCGCCGTATGTCGGCTGACCAGTGGCTACGACTCAATCGACCGTTTCATCCGATACCAATCGGACGCCTGTTATTGCTTTTCTACGGCTTTACATCCAATTACGTGGCCACAAAGAATCGTCCCAACTTGCAGAGAAACCTTTCGTTTAACTGTGATAAACCTTGTCGAGTTGTTTTTAATTGAATCGATCTTTTACGAATACTTAGAAAGTATTTTGACAACGGATTGGGTTAATCAAAACAGGACTTTATCATTAAAAACCTAAACTGGGATGGACAATGTATTGAGGATGGACAATTTTGTTAAACTTTCGTGTAGTCGCATCGTTAACAATTGCGTTAATACAGAAGTTTACTACATTTTGACAACACAAATATAAAACAAATATAACAATAACAAAATAATGAAAATAATGTCATATTTTTTAAAAATATTTCTTCCTTTGCTAAATCCCACTGGATGCATCGCACCACATCGCTCTTCGTTCCTCCTCACTTCACTATTACACTTAATATCGTTTTATAATGTCTTTTAATAAAATTAAAGTAAGACCACAGTTGAGATAGTACATAACATTACATGTCTAAATCAATTTTACAGTTTGATTAAGCGTGTTATAAAAGATTACAAAGATGAAAATTTATTGACAGACTGTGCGAGGAATTCTGGGGTCTCGACAAATCTTCAATAACAAGTAAACATTTTCTTTATTACAATTTCACTTTCAATTATTTCGAACAGTAAAAGTTCACTTTTAGTTACTGTCAAAACATAAATTGCACATTTTTTAACTGCTGTAAACGTGCTTCTGATAGGCTTTCGTTAAAACAAAACGGCTTCAAATTTGTCCATTCAAGAATTGAACAACTAAGCTATGTGGTCCTAATATTAAAAAAAGATAGTACTTTTCTTCTTTTTTGAAATCGCATGTTAGTTTATGACTTTCAGTAAATGGTATGTATGTCTATTTAATAAGTACTTTTTTATTTTAACACTAGAAACTCCTCACCCTGACTCACCAACCCCAGGGATAACTCACGGCGAATCAAATGCAAACAGACTGTTGTATACTCTGACTGTTTCATCGAAATTATTGGAAATTGATTAGGACAGAGGCATTTGGATCGCGATGGAGTGATGAGGGTAGCGGTGACCTACATACATATGCAAGGCAGAGATCATAATAAACCCACACGATCTCCAACAATTCGAATTAATATTTCAATGCATTTTTTGGAGTAAGCATATACTTAACTCAAAAATCTCAAGTTTTGTAATACAGGATTTCCAACATATTAAATGAATCTCGCTTGACACCATTGGTCAAAGTCTGTTGAGAAGTATATTTTTGGTATAAACAATATGGTAGATGCCATTCTTATTGCCAAAATCAATTGTGGCCATGGTATTAATACTACCATCAACATCAAACTTTTAAATATGTGTTGCTTAACTTGTGAAGTATTATTATTATTATTTGCGGACGGTTGTGTGATCTGCTATCAGGAAATACAGTACTTAAACCATGAGTTCCTCTGTGTCCCAAGTGCAGGCATCAGCTCACATCACGAAGAAAGCCTTGGGGGTGTCCCAGATATTTCTGCCTCAGAAATGCGAGGGCATCATATTTTCAAAGAGCGTGGAAGAAGGTTTCCTGCTCCTCTCCACACCTTTCTAATCACATTAGATGGAGACGTCTCTTCCTATAGTTGTATCCAGTAAGTAGACCAACCAACAACCTCACGTCCGACCTGCCAAGACCCAGCAGTGTTCTGCTTAGATGTCCATCCAGACCACCAATGAATTCGTGTGCTCTGACACTTCCCTATCCCTCTCCATCTTTGTGAGTGTTCTGATTGAAAATTATTTCCTAGCCTTTCTTCCCCATAACCACTTAATATTCCTATCTTCGGCTCCAAGCCACTGGTGGAGTTCCAGCTCTCCTTCTTGGGATTTTATCCGCTATTTCGTGTCCTTCTACTCCTCCATGTAAAATGACCCAAAATAGCCACACATTCTTACGGCTCAAATGCCAATGCAGACCAATTTTGAAGTTGTTTTTGAGGCCACATTGGCCCTTATCGTTTGGTACAGACCTCATACAGTTTATATTGTTACAGCTTGTTCCGAATTCCGAATTAACCCTCTTTGTTTAATTTTTAATTTGAACCTTTCCACGAACATTTTCCGAATGATTTGAATCCGTCCAGTATTATTTCTTTTCATAATGATCCTAACAAATCAGATATCGTAAACTACAGACCTGTAGCAATACTCCCGCTAAAGTATCTTATTTTGCCATTCATTCATTGTGCTATCTCATACGAAATCATGATTGGCTTAGGCTAGACATGGCTTTAATCATACTAGATCAATTAATAATAACCTCTCAAACTTTGTAAATTATACATCTAGAGTACTTTATAATAGGGGCAAGTGGATGTAGTATACATTGACTTTGCGAAAACATTTGATAAAGTCAATCACATCCCTTTGCTTCGGGTTTTCCAGTGATGTACTTGGTCTTTTCTCTGCCTATCTGTGTTTTAGGTATCAATATGGTTTTAGGAATTGTGGTTTTAAATCTGATACTTTTATAACGGGGCCCGGTGTTCCTAAGGTTAGTAATTTGGGACCTTTGTTGTTTGATATATTCATTAATGTTAACTTTATTTTCGAAAATTATTAATATTTAATGTATTCTACAAAAAAAAATTTAGACAAATTATTTATTTGGTGCGAAGATAATAAACTTAAACTAAATATTAAAAAAGAAAAATTGTTATGTCGTATTTTAGAATATTGCAGCCTTTAATTAATAAGTATCCGAGCATCGCTCAGTACGTTTTTTTTTTGTAAAATTGTTTTTTTAGGAAAATGTATTCAAATACGAATCACATACTGAATATATATGAATATTTTTTGATCTTACGTACATATGAACTGTTTATTTAACCCTAGAACCGGCATACGGTACATAATGTACCGTCACTCCAACACATTTGTAACGAGTGATTGTATTGAATATTTGACCCACTAAAAATCTTCCAATCTCCATTGGAAAGATAATGTTTCAAACTTTAATTTTTGTATTTATAATTTCTTTTTAAAACGTATATTTACATACGTAATCATCATTGCAGTTTATTAGTTTTCTACAAATCAATCGGCACCCAAATATTCATACAAAACATAACGAAATAACTCAAATTTCGTCAATCTCTACAGCTCGCCCAGTAGGTTTTCTTAGTTAAACCTATATACATATCGATGGATTCATCACAATGTCCCCTATCCAAAACTTCTATCCAAAATCCGGACAAATAGGTGGGAAGTTATGGAGCGGTTTGTATACCCTTGTAGTTGGTCAGTTTTCCACCCAATAAACAGCCTTAATTATTACACGTGATATCTGTGTGACCACAATCTATTTTTAGAGATATTTTGGTATCTTTGTAAAGATAATGCTTCAAACTAACTTTCCCTGTAAACCAATATGTTTTGTTTGAACAGTTTGTTGTGTAGGGCCGTGGGAAAGTGACTGTTATTACGTTCTCATCCTACCTTTGAATTTGAACCCTAATGGACTTTTATAACATAGGAGCGAAAGACATAGGAGTTTTCGCGGCCTTCCCGTATAGCTTGTATGGACGAGATGTTTCTATAATTGTTCTCACTTTTGTTATTCATATAATTATAAGTCAAACACTTTTATGACAAGATAATTTACAAGTATACAGTTCAATTCCTTGATTTATTCTCTACACTTTGTTATAATAATATTTCATTTTTGGGCAAAGCATATATTGGTAAATTACGTTTCAAACTTGATAGAAGTATTGTAGTAGGAACATAAAAACTCGTGTTTTCAAAATAAGAAATTTGAAAATGTTAAATGTTTTTATTCAGTTCTATTTAGAACTAAATTATGAAACTTTTTTACGTTTATGGAAAAAATTACAAAAAATGTTTACTACTTTTCATGTAGACCTAAAGTTGAACTTTTATTTTTCGTAACTGAACATTTTTTGTTTCTTGATCTAATAACTTTGTCAATTTTACATCTATAATTTTTTTTTACTTTTACTGGCATATATAATTTTTTTCGACCTTTTTCTACAAAAATGCTACGGCACAATTAATTTTGGATTGGGGTTAATTTACTATTATTGGTGAATTTTTGAATAAATGCTTCCACACGCCAAAAAAATCCATTTTCGTTAAAGCTGCCGGTTCTAGGGTTAAAAAAACATGATTCCAATTGCAGTATTCGCCTATTTAGTGACTTCAAATGTGGTATATAAAAGAAGTTCAGAGTTTACATAGGCGAAAAGAGCTACTTAGCGCATTTTTGCAGACATAAGACCTAGCGCATTTGATTCCTGACGTCAAGAACACCTATATGCAAATTTGTATCCAAATCGTTGGAGCCCCGAAATAAATTTATATACAAGAATTGCTCGTTTAATAAGATTAGATTATAACATCGATTTTTCTGTTATTTGTGATGTAAAAATAGTAAAAAATAGCTTATCCTATTCATACTTGGGTTTTATTTGTCAGTTGGGAAAGGGTTTTAACAATATTGTCGTTCTTAAAGTTTTGTTCAGTAGTCAAGTTGTCTAGTTAGATCATGGTAGGAATTTGCTTGTATTGTTTGGTCCGATAAATTAACAACAAAATACTACATAAATATGAAAAAAAAGTTTTTTGCGTATATTGTTTCATACAAAATTTGATTTAAAAACCAAGAAATATGGGCGATAAAATATAAGGAATTTTAAAGGGTATATGAAGTTAATTTCTTTGGCGGCCAGGAGAAATTTGTTGAAATAATTGTGTTATTTGAGAGGATTTATGTGTGGCAGGATCAAGGATCCTGAGATCCTACAACAAATGTTCTACCTTACATGACAAGAATCAAACGACCACTTTTCCAGGAGCGCATTATGCGTCGTCGCCGCTGAATTCGTCAATTAATTGCTCTATACAGGGTGTAAAGTAATTACTGGATCAAACTTCGCGGAATGGTTCTATGGGTCAAAGTAAGAAAAAAGTTCATATAAACATAGGCCCGAAAAACCTTCGTTTTCTAGATATCCTCCATTTTTTTTATGTACAAAATAATTCATATCTAGAGAACGGTTTGACTGATTGAGATCAAACTTGGCATGATGTTTAACCTAACAATCATCTATCTCAAACAAAATAAGTGATTAAATCCATCATGCATTTCAAAATAGCGGCTGTTTAAAAATTTCAAATCTAAATTGATCAAAAACCTTAGGCTACATTTGACCAAAAAAGTCAACCTTTTTTGTAGTCCTTGTGATTTCCTATCGGATGATGTCGCTGTAAAAACAAACGGATTAAGGATAATAGTTAAGTTATGTGTAATAATAGGTTTGTTCAACCCGGCATACTATACCAACACAGTGAACACAGCAATATTGTACGTATATTTGTTGTCATTATCTTTAACTTAGCTATTATCCTTCATCCGATTGTTTTGACAATTACACCACGATAGGGAAACAAAAGGGCTTCAGAAAACGTATCTTGACATTTTTCGTTAAAATGTACGGTTTTTGAGTAATTTATGTTTGAAATTTTCAAACAGACGCCATCTTGAAACGCATGATTGGATTTCTTTGCTTATTGTTTTTTTAGATATATCATTTTTAGGTTATATACACTTCATGCCAAGTTTGAACTCAATCAGTCAAAACCGTTCTCTAAATTTGAATTATTTTGTACAAAAAACAAAATGGCGGATATCTGGAAAACAAAGATTTTTCAGGCCTATGTTTATATACACTTTTTTTTATTATTTTGATCCATAGAACCATTCCACGAGGTTTGATCCCGTAATTACTGGACAGCCTGTATAATATGGTTGTTCATAAGATGGATGTTTCCTGCGGTTTGTCCAAATTTCTAGAGCTACTTTGGATGTATTGAACCAACTTTAATTGCGGGTTTGCAAGGTTTGGTGGGGCTCTTCAGTTAGGTATACTATGTTAGTTTCTTATTTTAGTTATTATGTCGTTGTTTATAATGTGTTTATGCATGTACTGTATTTGGTTGTTTTGTTAATGATTTTATAGTTTAGGCAGGACTTATTATTTTTGTACACATAGCGCCCTAGTAACTATGGTTTTAACCTGTTGGTGTTGCTTTTATTTTTGTTTGTTTGAATGTAAATGTTTAGTTTTGTTGCAATAAATTTATTTTATTCTATTATTATAGCCGCCTGACTATCAGTTTGTACCGTGGTATCTGTGATCGTGTTTCCTAAGTCCACTAACCTATGACCTATGTCATATAGTGTGTATAATATAAACGAATATCTAAGATTAACCGAATAGCCGTTGTTTGGCTTCCCCTGAGGGGTAACAATAGAAATTCTAGAGTAGTTCAAGAAATGCAATAATATACAAGAGATAAACATTGTTTGTAATAATAATAATTATAAATAATAATTCGTTTTTATTTTAAGCCATTTCTTCAAACTTGCAATTGCGGTTATTAATATAAAAATATCGCTACTTATTTTAAATAGGTGTTGCTATCGTTTTCAATCTATTTCGTTGATACAAATATTAAAAACAAATTGTTCAACATAATATGAACATTTTTTAACAACCTCAAATTTTCTGCTTCAGCATAAAATTATTTTGGTAATGTGATACAGTATTATAAAATGGGAATTCTTTTGCTAAATGACCAACTAAGGTTTTTCACTATATGTGGTATTGCGAATACCTTAACTATAACCACAGATCAGTTATATAGACAGAGTATAAATAGTTACCGTATTGTCTCTAAATAATAAAATGCAGCAATACTGTACGCCGAGCAATTGAATAATACGGTTAATGTGTTGATCGCTAAAATGTCAATATCGAATAGTACAACATGACTCGATGTATTCAGGAGATTTTAATGGATAAAGAGCAGGAAATAACGACATGAATGCAAATTGCAGAGGAAAACAGTTGCATTAGTGAAATAAGCTTTGAATAAACAATTAGTTGAATAGCTGTTCTGTTGTAAGTAATCGCTTCGAGTCCAACATTTCAGTTAATTTCAACAAAACTATTATGTATTCGTTCATCAAATTAATTGTTTTCACTGTTTTAAATTTATAAAGATCGTTTTATTACCGATTCTGCAATTAATCGATGCTATCAAATTTGGTACAACTTTTCGTTAGATGTATACAAGTTTAAAAAATCACAACCAACAGTAGATTTAGTAAAACACACTAAAAGAACATTTCAGAAAAAAACTTATTTGAATTAAGAAGACAAACTTCCGAAACCATTAAACCAGTTACTATATTATGACTCTGGAAGCAAACAAGCAATAAACTTTACTGTACAATAACCGTAGTCAATAAATCGTTTTTATATGCAATACACTTCTCCCGCAACGTTTACTCTGTTATTTTATTGTTTTCTCTTGTGACTTTATTCATTGTTTAGCGTCATTTTTCTTGCTTTTTGGCTGTTATATATTATACATATCGCTTTTAGAGAGAAGCCGTGTGTTATAAAACGGCTGATTCGACTTCGTCTACATTAACGGAACTTCTATTCTGTTATCTCTTTTAATATCTAGCGATGACTTACGGACGTGGACTACTTTAAGGGTGCCTGTTTCTTTTGTCGGGATTTTACTTCTTATAATTTTACCAAAACGTAAACTAATTTTGTGAACATTTTATTTATTCTAAAAGTACTGCTGACGTGGAGAAGGGTTGTCAGGAAAATTAAGATTAAAGTGATTAACATACAAATAAATTCTTCATATTTATATATGAGAAGGGTAATTAAGCAACATAACTTAATTTAAGTACAATATTAT
>JAGFPH010001144.1:24890-39543 GCA_018207615.1 Philaenus spumarius
TTGTATCTTAGAAGTGTATTAAAGAGGAAAAGATATTCTACATATTTATATTTAAGAAGGGTAATTAAGATAAAAGATATTCTTCGTATTTTTATCTGAGAAGAGTAGTTAAGATGAAAAGATATTCTACATATTGATATTTAAGAAGGGTAATTAAGATAAAAGATATTCTTCTTATTTTTATCTGAGAAGAGTAGTTTAAATTTTTCAGAAATTTTTTCAGAAAATTTAAAATTTCTAAGAAGGCAATGAAAACGTTGCAGATGACGGTTACAATAATAATTTGTTTGCATTTCCTTCACCTCTGGGGTTGGTGAAAACGCGATCAGGAATAAATTCCTCTAGTTTATTATATACTAGGGAAACCCCTGCGTGTTACGCACGCCAACCCCTTTGGAACATTCCAAACACATAATCATGTTATCTTTTCTTTATAATAAAGGTTTAGAATTAATAAAAACCCCAAAGCTAAAATGGTAAATAATGTTAAATGTTCAAATCAAATTAGTTTGCATATTTTGTAACAGCAGTCATAATAATGATTAAAAGAACCAGCAAGACTCAGGTCTACACTTTAATAAAAACGTAACCTAAAAGTTAGAAATACAAATAATTGCTTCAAAGTTTGAAATTAGCTGTTAATAGAAATATTGGACCAAACAGTTGTTTTGTCTGTTATTTTATTCAATTGGTTGCTATAGCAATAAATTGAAATACATGTTGCCACGCCGCACACGCGCAATCGTTTTTTTTTTAAATTTTTAATTTGAGTTTGTCCTTAATAACTTTGCGCGTATACGTGGACAAGAAATAGGAAATACGCTAACTTTCCTAAATCTTACAAGATTGGTTTGTAATAAATACACTTTAGATAAAAAAAATACTAGCTCTAGTCAGACTCCCTCTCTGGGTCGTGTCGTTTGAAGTTATTTGGTCACACACAAGAAATAATAAACCTTATTCACTATCTTATTTTAGAGCACTGATTAACTTATGGTATAGGGTATTTAATTTATAAATAAAAAGAAATGAAAACTTGAAAACTAAACTTTTTTAATTTCAAAAACAAAAGCAAATTAATTATCTTTCTCAAGTCATTAAAATGTCAAACAAGTATAGTATAGATATTTACACATATGATATTTTTTACACTTATATTTAAACTCTTTTATACCATTGTGAGAATAGGGAATATTCCTGAATGATTTTACTTTTACACTTTCCCCTGAATTTACTGTTAATTTTAATATTATTTATTTTTAAAATTTATTATTGGATTATTTTTATATTATTTAAAATTTATATAGCTTGGTTATTTGTTACTCACAAATAATGATGATTTATCGCAGCTTTCCTCCTCGGTGGTTTAGGCCTTGGAATGAAGTCCTTGATCTTCTTCTTCCTTCCTCTCAGGATCTCTCCTCTTCTTTGATGTAGAATGCTTTCTTTCTTCAATCCCTTAGGATCCTTCTTCTTTAAATTATCGCGATTTATTACGGCCCGCTCAACTGTACCGGAGTTGGTGATATTCGCCGACCTACTGCTGATTCTTCAGACTTTTACGTGGTCCTCGGGTGACTACCAATACGCAACTCAATTTAATTTTTCTTCCCTCTACCATGTACTTTGGAAATCAAAGTCAAGAGATTTACTCTTTTCTTTTTGACAACTCCGCTTCTCTGGTGCTTTAAAGGGTCCTTCTAGCTTGCAGAATTTTCTTTTATTTATTTAATTTAATTCCCACGCCTTCATTTTAATTAATCCACTTTAGTTTCGTAGATAATTAATTATTTAACTTTCCGTGCAATAAGTAATTGTATTGGTCTCGGTGGTGGTTGCATGACGTCATCTCTCCAAGCTCGCTCCGTACTGTTTACTTAAACACTGCCGGATCTTACAGGATTTAATTCAATTTTGTATGCAAAACTTTCAAAATGCTCTAACTTTGTGACCCATGGTCCGATTTTGGATTTCTGCAGCTCATTGGATTCCTGACCATCTTCTGCTTTCTCCCTCCTTTGAGTGGTTGTTCTAAGGTTCCTGGTTCTCCAGTTATCGCCTTCGCTAGTTTTTCCTTAATTTTGAATTTTAAATTCTTCAAAATGGTCCAAATTCGAATTTTCTTGGTTCTATCTTATTCGTCTGGTTCCCAAACGTCCAAAACTGATCTTCTTTCTTCTATCTTCACATCGGGCACGGTTCTGTGGCCTATCCTATGTGTATCTCGAATTTTGGATTTGGCAACCCCCTTTTTGGTTTATGCCCTTTTCTCACATGGTGTATTACAAAAACATATATACTACATCTTATTTAATACATATTTATTTCTGTAGAAACTTATTTCCCCCGATTTATTCATTTATTTTAATGTGTTTATTTTTGAGCCTTTTTCTTTTAAAATATTTAATTATATTAATTTATTGTTATTTAATGATTATTAATTATTTATTCTTTATTTTATCCCCAATTTAGATTTTCGAAATTTTCAAATTTGTGAATTTTAGCATTTTTTCTGCTACGTCTTTGCTCTATAACTTTTTCACTTTCTTAATTAAAACAATTCTGTTAATCAGATTATTATCATCTTTTTCTCCTCTACCCATTACATTTAAAATAACCTACTTTTTTCATTTTTGAAAATATATTAAAATTTTACATTGAATTCTTTCACGGCGCATAGCAACAGACAGAGTTTTGCAATATTCGACAAAACCTGACAAGAATTATCCTGTCGATTTCCCTTAGAATAATTCACTCCGCTTGGCTACTATTACTTTTAATATTGGCTAAGCCTGCAATTTATAAAATAATTATTTTAAATTATTTACTTCCTTCTTACACCCAATTTTCCTTTGATATCTCTTTATAACGTGTTATTTTACTTATTACTAATTATCAATTTACATATTTAGGCCTATTGGCTTCTATATACAACTTTTAATGTTAGGCCTAATTATTCTAGTAATTAGCCCATTTGTCTCGGGTTTTTGCCCGTGGCAATGTGTTGGTTCATCTAGGCCTAACCTAAGGTTTATTCCAACTAAATTTACAAATATTGAATTAAAAATGTTTATATCAAAATGAATTATAGTCTATGTTACTCAAGGATTGTGTAAGTTTTTATTAGTAAAACGTTTTTTTGAATCGATTCAGTGGTTCCGGAGATTACCTCCTGCATACAAACAAACAAATCAATTTTACCTCTTTATAATATTAGTATAGGTATTATTAGTACAAGGTATTAGGGTTATGTTGTAATACAAGATCCGAAACTATTCTATGTTTCCTTAATTAGGAAACAAGGTGCTTTTCTTGCAACATCTTATTCAGAGAAACTACCTTTACTCCACTATTCCCTACTGAATCTCACCTGATCATGAAGGTCCGGATCCTTTAGCTTTCCTTGATTAATATATTTTTATCTCAATTACCTTCATCAGGTAAAAATACGAATATTTGAGGAAATCTGTTCAACCGTTCGAAGTTTTTCTTTAATTTTGAATTTATCTGTTATTAAAAGACATCAAATATAAAACAAAATTTATAATTAAACTTTACTAAATTCGTAATTATTTTCTCTGGCTGATGTGGAGTGATTTTTAAAGTTCTAGTTTGACGTTAGTAAATCTTTGTCATTACCCGAGTCTTGTTGGTGTTGTTGGTTTTTAATACCAATGTACTCTGTCAAATAATTAGTGAAAAGTTTAGATTTTTATTGTATATTTCTTTTTTTCATTCATATTGCAATTTCATAGATTCCACATATTTAGTGAATTCCATAAGGAGAATGAGCTATTGTAGTTTGACTCTAATTGTGAAACCTAAGGTTGGGAGAAATCAATGATCACCGATCATGGTACACATAAACAATTTTTGGAATGTCATTAAAAATTTTATATGTGTGTACATTTACAGACTGTTCACTAGTTAAAGTCCTTTTAACTCTCTTTATTATTGAAAAAAAGGTAGCAAAACTTTGTATATCCTATATTTTGTGTTGCATAACAGGACTCATTTTTTGGACATTTATGATAACCTTTATGATTTTGGAGGCTTGAGGGGTAGGGGGTAAACAATTTCAAATATAAAGGTAGGCCATGTGATAAAAGCTTGAAACACAACTAAAAAGCTTATTAAAAAAGAAACAGAATGACGCAAACTAGAGCTTAGTATCTTGCTTCGTTTCAAAGTAATGGACAATCAAAGTTCTTAAAAATTGTATAGTTATCATAACATCAAAGCAGGGTATTATTTGTTAATATTACGAATAAGTAGGTTGTATGTTATTTTCCAGAACTTTGACTGTCCATGCCATTGTGTTTATCTTTTAATAAGCTTTTCAATGGTGTATTACGTGTCCTACCTTCATATTTGAAATTGTTAACCCCCCCCTTACCATCCTAAGCCCCCCAAAATCATAGAGGGTCAGATATGTCAACAAATTTGTCCTGTTTTGCAACACAAGATATATACAAAGTTTTTTTAACTTATTTTCAGTAACAAAAATAATAAGGGGTTAAAGGTGCTTTATTAGCACTTTAACGGGCTCATTGTGAGTTCGATTTGGTCCAAATTTGGTTAACACCTTGGTTTTTAAGTGGCTCGGACGAGTTCGTAAGCAAAAAAATCCATCAACCGGAAGCACTATTTTGACTGGGAGTAAATTTTCTTTGAGATTTTTCGTACTAGAATAAAATTTTTGTGTGATTTATGTAAGAAAATAAATCAATGATGTTATTTTATTCGACCTTATAGCTCGTCTGGTTCCCCTAAAGTCTATCAAAACGTGAAGTACAATAAAAGTACGGTTTGCATAGTCTTACAGTTGGGATGCAAACTCGCAAAGCGTCAAAACTTGGTCTATTTGGTAAGAAAAATTTCCCAAACATTTGGTTGAAACTCTTTGGTTTGGTTGAAACTCTAAAATATATAAACTTAATTTTGGAATTTCGCTCAAATCACGTCAGCGGTTCAGCTGCGTGATCGAATTATTTATTTTTTGTAATGACACTCCATTTTGTTTTCTATCTTAGTCATGTAAGAACTTTAGGTGTTGCTAGTTCTTCTTTTTTTGTTCGAGTACCCTATACCGGCTGAGCCTATAGGGTTTCCTATGTTTTTCATGGAGATTATTGCGTGTGTTTTTTTTTTTTAGTTTCGTAAGTTTAGTTTTTACTATTTTTTATATAAAATGCAAAGATTGACTATTACTGTATTGTCTTTATGGGAAATAAATATTTTACTTTCCCACTATACTATACTATTTTGTGGAAATATCCGTTTTGAGACCCCTGAGTCTAAAAAAGTGGTTTTTACAAAATGTCTGTCTGTATGTATACAAAGCTAGAGGGAAAACTACTCGATCGATTTCGAACGAATTTGCACCAAACATTAGGTAATTAGGCACCAATTTGAAGGTCAATTAGGCCTGTATATATGCACGAAAAAAGGTTTAGAAATATTTTGAAAAAACTCTCTTTTTGGCCAAATAAACCCCATAAAATCAGTTATTATTTTTTTAATCAAAAACGGCTCTAACGATTTTGATAAAATTTGGCTTATTTGTAGCCCTTAAAATGTACTTTACCATATTAAAAAAACAGCATCTTTCAAAAAATTCTCGTTTAGCTAATAATAATAATATTTATTAGTTACTTCCTAACATAATCTTAAAATTGGCGGTCGAAGCACGCAATACATTGTGTGTCGGAGTGCAATGCACTGTGCATCGGCAGCTTCTCATAGTGGTCAGTGTCAAGCTTACATGTGCTTCCATAGCAGTGTACGTGTTAATAATTTAAATATGTTTATGAGAAAGTATGTGCCGGTTTCTGATACCGTTTTAGAAATGTTAAATATTGCTTTTGGTGAGTCTGCTACGAGTAAAACCTTCGTTTACGAGTAGTGTAATCGTTTCTAAAGAAAGTAGAAAATCTAAACTTTTCACTAATTATTTGACAGAGTACATTGGTACTAAAAACCAACAGTACCAACAAGACTCGGGTAATGACAAAGATTTACTAACGTCAAACTAGAACTTTAAAAATCACTCCACATCAGCCAGAGAAAATAATTATGAATTTAGTAAAGTTTAATTATAAATTTTGTTTTAGATTTGATGTCTTTTAATAACAGATAAATTCAAAATTAAAGAAAAACTTCGAACGGTTGAACAGATTTCCTCAAATCATACCTAAGAATACTCTCAATCAAGAAAAACGAAATCAAAATCTGTTAATCCGTTTGCGAGCTACGTTGCTACAAACAGATACACAAACACACAGGTTAAACTTATAATATCCCTCTGTTTGAGTCGGGGGTTAAAAAATGAGGAAACCCTATTAAAAATTGTAGTATTTAATAATTTGTTGAAATGGCTAATAATGTACTTACACTTTCCGGACATGTTTACCAACACAATAACGAAAACATTGCGCAATTCGCACTACAAATCGCATACAAATCGGAATGTTACTTTCTGAACACTCTTCGTATAATAATATCACCAAAAATATTGGGTAAAATACATTTTTGAAACCCTTTTACGCATCGTACACTACAGATCGATGATTAGTCTTAAGTTAAGTTATTATGTACTGACGAAATGAAAAAAATAATTTTTAAATTTGAACTTTTTAAGACAATCGAAAAAATGTCGACAGCGAGCTCGAGACTTCAAGGTATTGTTTTGTCTGTTAATTCTAGAAAGTCAAAAGTACAAACAAATTTAATCGCATAACAAACACTGGAACATGATTAGCAAAGAAAAATTGTACCGACCTTAGTAATAAAGCCCCAAACATCATCTCGGAAACTTAAACCGAATTGATTGATCGAGGTCTCGCCAGTTATTCAGGCCGACTCCTGGATATATTAATATTCATGATCTATCATTAGCGTTCCACCGTCAACATTCTTGTTTTATAGAGCTTTTCTCAAATATCAGACTATTAAAAAAGTATCTACATTGGTTCCAATTAGGCTGATTTAATAGAGTTTAGAATGGAGTGGTTGATTACTGTAACATTGGTATACAAGGGTGCCCCACCTCCTGCAATAATATATACGTTTTATTTGTTTACAGAGAGGTTTTCTTGCTTTGGGTGATAAATATTCCTGATAAATAGTAAATTATGTTCATTTTATTTTTTCTTAACGCCTTAAAGTACATAGCCTACAACACATAAACCATACACCAGGCACTAAGAACGGATGTATTATAGAATCTGATTTAAAAAAATATATATATATATTGTAAGCAAACACAAATGATAAAAAAAACTTTCATTTAATCCTGTACATTGCGCAACGTGCAATAAATATTTTTACCTAATATTAGTAATTTATGATAATTTTAATACCTTAATAAGTCTTGTGACTTTTTGTTGTGGTATTATTACGACTTGTTTCGGAGCTGTAACTCCATCATCTGGTCATATTCACTTTGGTGAGATCGTCGTACATTAAAATGTTAGACATATATATATTTACACATGCCAGTGATACTATCACGTAAATAAAATTAACACGTAAAATAAAATGGATGCGCATTTAAAAAGTCCTCCTTGGAGTACTGATGTCCGGATACTTGGGCATGCCAGATTGTTATCTCTGTTTATTTTATTCATGTGGTTATTAGAAGTATCGTGTAATCGGTGGGAGTGAAACGAAAGTTGGTCACTTATATGTCATCTGGTGTTCGTTTGAAGGCTTTATATATTTCGTACTGCTCTAATGCATTCTTTAATCTTCCTTTGGCACAGTTTGTAAGAAACTTCCTTTTGCACTGGAGAGTGGAAGCTGTTTGCCACTTACGAGAGACATTTATACGGTTTTGTGATATAAATTTACTACGAATACTCCGTAATACATGTTTGCTTAAACTGGACATGTTGTTTGGAAAAAAACATAACAAAATCAGTACTTGCGGGTGATTTAAAAAAAAAGAAAGGAAAATATATTGTTATCAATCCACGTGATTACAAACATAATATGAAAAGATGGACAAACACATAAGAAAACTAAAAAAATCACAAAGAAACCTGCGAAACAAAACGTAGTTAAATTATTTCTTATAAAATAAAAAGAAAGAAACCTCAAAAAGGACTACAAGAAAACTAAAAATGATCAGACGTTTATTGTTATGAGCAGTAAACTATTTTCAATTAAATCAGCTTATTTTCTTTTCAGCAAGAACATACCGTTCAAAGTATTTAGTGTATCAGTTTATCGGTCAACTTTAACTACAGTAGCAAAAACTGAAATAACTTTATCGAAAATATAACTTTTAAAAAATGTCTACGTTACTCTATGGACCCAACAATGTTTTAGCAGTTTGGCTCTTTTATCTATTGACAACGAGAGAGCACAAAGAATCGATTTCAACCGAGTGATTGATAACTATGAAACTATGCTAGCAGCAACTACAGAACAATAGTGATTGATAACTATGCTAGCAGCAACTGCAGAACAAAAACACAATAACAACAAGTTTAGTTGCATGTAAGTTTTATATTTGTTAGTCTTACTGATTTAATTCACTTACCCATGAATTACTTGGATTTGAAGGGAGAACAGTTTGAAGTTTGTATTTACAACAAGCGTTACTAGAGTATTCCCCATTATGTTGTTGTTGAACGAACTGATAATGTCATTCCTTTTCCCTCTATAATAACCGAATTTTCGAAGAAAATCAGAGCATTACACTCGACCCAACTTGAAAACGGTTGGTCGGAGCAGGGTAGGACTTTTGTTTCAGACCATTTGGAACGGGACCCAAAATGAATTAATTCATATATATGTTTTATTCTTGGATTGATAAGTGGTAGTAAATATGCTTCAAAGTTACTGATTGTTTGGTGAAAGGGTTTTAGTAGGATTCTTCAGATAATTGTTTTGTTTTTTTGTTTTTCTATTCGATTCAAAATGGCGGTGTTAGACCGCGTAATCGTTTTGGGGTAGGGATTTGAGGAGTATATAAGTATATGTTTTCCCCACCTTGATAAGTGGTAGTATATATGCTTAAAAATTGCTGAATTTTTGGTAAAAGGTTCCTTGTAGGATTTCCCAGATACTAGTTTTTAATTTTTTGATTCGACTCAAAATGGCGGCCTATCTGAATCAACCCAAAATGGCAAAGTTAGAACTAGGAAATTGCATGAGTTCTACTACTCATGAGCCCGAGTACAATTTGTGCGTTATAGCCTATCATTCGAAAGGCAATTGGAATTTACTATAATCCTGTGCAAATGTATTTTACGTACAGTTCCCGGAACAAGGAACAAAATTCATAGGAAACTCCCGATACAACTTCTTCTTTTTTTCACTATCCATGTAAGATAATTCCGCGAATAAGAATCCATACAACAATTTTGGGAGTTATATCATTCGAAAGGCAATTAAATTTACTAGAATCCTTTGCAAAGGTATTTCCGGTACAGTCTCCGGAACAAAATTCATAGAAAGCTAACAGTATTTAATAGTAGTTATTCCCTGGTTAGAAAATTTGGCTATATTAATGCGGCAGTGCTGTTTACGCTTTTTGTTTACCTTTCAATGCATAATAAACACAATCATAAACGGACAAGTGCAAGTATGTTCGTTCGATCATTACTCAACTTAAGAGGTAGAAACGCCGAATGTACTTTCTATTCTACCCCAGGCCCCTCGAGGGTCTAACTACGGACTTGCACATGAGATGGTAAAAATGTATTCAATTTTAAGCTCATTAATTTTCTTAAATTATTTTTTAATTATTCTGTTTACTACAGTTGGTAATATGATCCGAAATATTTTAGAAAAATATGTTTGTTACGATATAAAAAAGATGGAATAAAAAATGATTATTAATGTATTGGGTAGAACGAGATACTTTTTCCTATAAAAGAGTTGCAAGATCTTAAGGTCGTTATAAACTAAACCGCCAAATATATTAGTTAAATTCCTGATCTGTATAATATAAACATTTATCTATTTATAATTTTTAGAGATTTGTTAATACGTTTGTAAAATGTCAGTGGTTTGATACATTTGTTAAAACAATGGTTAAAAACGAATGGATGAAAATAAAACATACTTAAAGTTTACTTTACATATAAACTGGTGTTATTCACGATAATGAAAGGTGGTCTGGTGGCGGAGGGGTTAGCTTACCTGACTCATAATGTCAAGTTCCCAAGTTCGAAGTCTGGTGAAAACCAAGGTTGTTTGCGTAGTTGGAAACAGTTAATTCTAGACGGTGATAGGTGGTCAGTGCTTTTCACGTGAAAAACAACACATAACACAGAACAATGAAGCAATTAGTTGCTAAGTTGTGTTAAGTTACTTAAACTGGTACCAAAGTGGTCGACATTTGAGACGGAGCAGCGCCACTTTCGCAACAAATTTGGAAAGAATTTTCCTCACACTAAACATAGGTTGGAACTTTTCAAACTTACAAGTTCAAACTATGAAATCACTTGGAAGGAAATCGTGGTTGGAATTCAAGCTATGTACTGACGCGGTCTTAAGTAGTCGAAATAACATGCCAGTTGGGAACTATAAGTACCTTCTACGCGGTGTTGTACATCACCTGCTAGTTAGACTATAACGTGAAGAGAAGCTAAAACCCCTCAACGTTCCATTACTTTCGATATGAAGGGATTTTGCTAACCAGCTAGAGTTTAGCGATATTAATTTTGTTGTGTGTTAAGTTTTATGTAAGAATCGTCTTTTTATGTCAAATATATAACGATACAGTTTTTTCAAGTGCCAAGAACTTAAAGCACTTAAGGAGAGCTCTGCGCCTCCCAGCTCTTTACATCAATTGGTTCCTGAGAAAAGTGTACCTAAACTTGGAAAAACTCAAGTTTCGGGAAACAGGAAAAACGAAAAACTAATAAACATGATTTATTACCTTTCTATTCCAGGGTTGTAAGATGGGTTCTCTTCTTCCTCCTAATCAAATTGATCTTCTAGTTTTCTCTTCGTTACATTCCTCTTCTGCTGAATTTTATTTTCAAGCTCCTTTAGAGCTTCATCAGCCTTTATTATTCGTCCTTGATCTACTATTACCTCCCTAGCTAATATAAACTTTTCCCTGGCTCTAACCCAGCTTCCTTCATCAAATTACATTTTCTTACGTTATCAACTTTGAAAGTTGTCACTCCAAATTGTAAAGTGTTCGGTTCAACAAAAATTCGTTTTGGAATGTAACTCCAAATGACGTTATTGTGCGACTCATTTATGTGTTGTGTTTTGCCCAATAAACATTTTTCTAGAAGTTCATTTTGCACAAGTCCCTAAAAAATATTGGTTTAATAAATTTCATAACATTGACTGGTAAGTGGAAATGGTTTTATGGTCTTATCTTTTATTTTCGCTTATAGATTTAACATATTTACACCAGGTATCATCATTGGCAGGGCCCAACACATGTTGAGGTCTTCCATTGGATGGTAGAATATGAAAATACTCGGCATAGATTCCTTGCGTCATGTCTTCAACTGATTTTATGTTTCTTCTTATTGCCAAGCCGTAATATTTTTACTTGAAGTACAGCTGCGTTTGTAAGTTGCTTTTGCCCACTAAGAGGAGTACCATTCTGTAATTGTTTTGGTTTTGCTTTCTAAGCCCTTACCCAACTTCCCATTCTTTTTTGTACATGGCTTTTACATTCATCCTTTACTATCCGTTCTTCTGATCGCCTAAATATTTATAATGCCCAGCGGCTTTCATGGCTCCACTTGTGCCTTCAAAGTTAGCAGTTAGCTATGCAATCATTTGTATGAATGTTATTAAAATACCTGGTGGGCGGAGAGTATGGGGCACTTACAGTGTTTAAAGAAATTTACAATTTTATTTCTAAAATGATGTATACAAAAAATAATCTAAGTTACGTGTTTATATTAACTAGAATGATGATGAATTATTTAAGCAATATTTTCTAAAGAATTATGTTGTCACTGATAATTCTTTTAAACTACATAAACTATCTTAATTCAAACATTTCTTCAAATAATAAAAGTTTTTGTTACTAAAAACATATTTCAATGAAAATTGAAACCATACACTGACATGTAGTAAAAGAACAATATTTTATTTTTTAAATTGTATACAAAATGTTCGTAAAATAGGAAATTGAATAAATTTATTTAATTGAAAGATAAAACGTGTGCAAGCGAGGAGGGCGGGGGTTAGCAATTGGCGTTAAACCCCGATAACAGAGTTTGCCAAAGGGCCCGTGGATCACTCACCCCATGAGGGTTACAACTACGACCATGCCATGGGCAACTAGCTTTGATGCATTACATTTCTACAAATAAAAACTAAATGCAAGGTTAACTTGTTACTAATTAGATTACAAGGCCGTAAGTCAGCGTATCATCGCAGTGTGACTAATTCGCAGATCGTGCACAAAATTCGGACGGTACCTCGCCGTTGCCTTCTAGATCGTCGTCAGCCTACTCACAGAATCAGTGACACTCTCAGAGGTTTACACCCGATCTTAACCCTGATCCTGAGCGTGTCACAAATCAAAAAGTTTATTACCCAATCCCAAAAGTTTTACAATAAAAATTAGTATTCTAGTAATATATAAACATAAGAATCCTCTGAAATATTTATGATAAAAGTAATACGAGTTAAACAATCTACATTTTAGATTTGAAGCAATACAAGAATGTTTACAAAAGGGAAAATACTTTAAAGACAATCAAAACTGTTCAGATATTAATAACAACCATCAACAAGGTTGTAAATACAAATTTTAAGAAATTAAGTTACGTAGAAAATATATAAAGTTTGGGATTTTTTATGACAAAAGTCATGCATTGATCAAATGTAGAACATATTTAACCGTTTTTGATCAAACAGACCCTACCCAGATGTCGCATCTCCATTACGTCACGGACATTATAACTGTGGTTCTCAAGTTATATACATCGTGTTTTTTAGATTAATCTGTTTATTGGGTCCCAAAATGATCTTCATCACTCTAAAGCTTAAGGTCTGTAGAAAAAGTTAATTTCAGGCAACAATAGCCATAGGTACTTTTACCTTAAAAGCACAAAAAACCAGAAGCGCTTTATAGGATGAATTCAGTAAATTTCTCTGAGCAGGCGATAAACTCGCGAAAATATTTAAAGATACAGCTGATATTACACATCACCTACTTGAAACGAATCAATCTCTCTCCACCTACAACGCTGTTCCTCAATACAACGCGAGTCAATCGAAACATGTTCTAGGATCAGCTGTTGTTGAGATATAAACAGCTGATTTCAGTACTGTACTCCCACATCGAAGGAATACAATACCCACGCAAACGATAAATCTACTGATCTTATATTATTGCACGCTCTCTCTCTCTCTCTCTCTCTCCCTCTCTCTCTCTCTCTCTCCATCTATCTCTCTCTCTCCCTCTCTCTCCCTCTCCCTCTCTCCCTCTCTCTCTCTCTCCCTCTCCCCCTGTCTCTCTCTCTCAATATAATTGTTGGTATCCTACAAATATTTCCATTTAGCACATTCGTTGCCCTGCCAACGTCATAGAAACAAATCAACATTAATAATCGTGTGGACAGATTGGGTTTATCATTATAGAGGTCTTGTTTTTATATTTTCATATTTATTAGTTTTCTTGTTTATTTCAACTCTGAAGGCTCGACATAAATGTTGGCCAAGTCTATAGTCTTACCTCCAAGAATATACTTATATAAGAACTAGAGGGCTCTGCCCCAACTCGCTTTGGTCAACAACCCTCTTGGCGACTCGCAGCGAAAAAAATGCAAACAGATTATGGTATTTTCACTGGTTGACGATTGCTTATTCATATATAAGAGAGGACATTTGATAGTTATAAAACGTGACCAAAATGTGATACATTAAACTAGTACTGTATTTCAAACTAGTCAAATAGGCGTAGTAAAAAATAAAGTTGACATAATTTTAATAGTGATAGGTTTTGAACTGTGATAGAGAACGCCTTTTTCTTTGTTTGTGTTTGCTGTTTCCTAAGCTAAGAAAAACAGTTGGCTGAGAAGAAAAATTATCTGATTCTAAAAATATAAAAATTTGGTTGCTATGGTAATAAATCTAAACGCTTTCAAGAAACGTGTGTTGGTTCAGTATAGGCCTAACCTAAAATTGTGTTAGCTTATGATCCAAATCAGCTGTTTTATTTGTAATATTTAACAACAGATGTTTGAATTATATAATACAGTAACCCTTTTTTATTTATTTTTGTTTGTTTTCATTTTGTTAACCTAACCTAGAAAAATGTTGTAGTGAAAAATAATAATTAACGGATTCTAAACGTTCTAAACTGATTTCTACGGTAATGAATGTAAAGGCATTCAACAAACGAGTGTCGGTTTAGATAGACCAGATCTAGAATTGCTTAGCTTTGATTCGAATCAACTGTTTTATCTGTAAAGGGTTGATTTTCACAATTATTTAATAGCGGACTTCTACATATTTAATGAATGTACCCTACAATTGTTAAGGCTCTAAGTATCACAGTGTTGGCTGTACGCTGATTATGTATGTCATCTATATATATAAAAGCGAAATACCACTCACTCACTCACTGACACACTCATTACGATTTCTCAAAAACTACCGAACGGATTGGAATGAAATTTGGTATGTAGCTTCCTCTAGGGCCATAGGTGCTTAT
>JAGFPH010001144.1:39553-58377 GCA_018207615.1 Philaenus spumarius
ATAGGAATGAAATTTGGTATGTAGCTTCCTCTAGGGCCATAGGTGCTCACTAAGAAAGGGTATGAAAAATTTCGAAATTTTAGGAGGGGTTTGGAGGGATCAAAGTTACTAAAATTATAATTTCAGATCTTTTATTGTTATGACAATAGTGCTTTTATTATTTAAGATCTATATATATAAAAGCCAAATACCACTGACTGACTGAACATTTAAAAAGAATACAATTAGGTAAAAAGACTGAAAATACCAACCACCACGGTCAACGCCGTACGGGTCAGCTAGTTTTATATAAACAGACTAGCTGAACACCCTAGCTAGCTTCGCTACGGGGAATTGTTTTGTACCACTAAGTTACATAACTGCAATATTTCTCTCTCATTTCCTTTCATCTTTTATTTCAAGAAAGTGAATTACTACATGTATTTTCAATTAGTTTGATATTTATTGTCCATTGGCTGCCCGTCAATCGACTTATTCACGGTATGTGGGCTGAATAAATTAAATCAATTAAAAATAACGAATTCAGAGTAAAGAATTCTGATTTTTTGACCGCTAAATCTACAGACTGGTAAGTCACAGTCTTACCTGGTTGTTGTAGATCGCCCAGATACGTCTTTAATGTGCGAATGCATAGATCGGAATGGATTTGATCAGCTTACGTCTTTAAATATTTTCTTAAAATTATAATAAATGCCAAATTTCAGCTCTATCGCTTTAAGGAAAGAATACCAATTAATATTTATTGGTTGTAGGGTTTTTATCACATTTTCTTAGCAGCAAGAAACAGAATGTAAAACTGGTTTATTTTTTATATGCATCTTGTAAGAATTAAATGTACAAAATATCTGCTCTCTAGCTATAAGGAAAGTATAAAAATGCATATTTATTGTTTTTAGGGGTTGTTACCGTATTTTCACCCCTTTAGCAGCACGTAAAAAATGTAAAACTCATTTACTTTTTATAAGTATCGTGTAAGAAATAAATGTACAAAATTTTAGTTTTCTAGCTTTAGGGAAATTACTGTATAACAAACAATTCTTATTGTTTTAGTGGTTGTTTCAACCCTTAAAGGTCGAATATTTTTAACATGTAAAACTGGTTTACTTTTTATATGCGCTTTTTAAGAAATAAAATAAATGTACAACATTTCAGCTTTCTAGCTTTAAGGAAACAATATTTATTATTTTAGGGGTTGTTTCAATTCTTTAATGCCAAATATTTTAAAATCCTTTCTTTGTACACTCTAGGGCCTATTAGCAATATGTGTATCAAATTTCATGACCCTAGGCATTATTCAATTAATATTTATAGTTTTATGGGTTGTTACTACATTTTCACCCCTTAGAAAAACGTGACAAAACTTAAAAATGTTTAATTTTTATACCAGGTGTCTTAAAAGTCCCACTCCCCCCCTTTAACTTTTGTGTTTGTTCAAACAAACAAATATCCTTTCAGGAACGATACTAACTTAGCCCAAAGTATCTTTTGAAGCAATCGGAAATTTTGAGTGTCCCCTGAAAATGGGGGATTTCGGTTGCAACTCAAAATTTTTGAACTGGGAGTATGGTCATGTGATACCTCATTTTAAAGGTCTATTTAAGACTAGGAAAATGACATAAAGAAAATAAAAATCGGACCACCCAAATAAAAAGGCTGCCCTAAACGTGTTGTAATAAATCGACATAAAGTTAATATCTCGAAAAGGAAGAGTTTTTAGAAAAAATTTCAAGTGGCAAAAAATGTTTATTTCAAAGTACCTGACCTAACAAAATGCTTTCAAATCTATTTTGATAATTTCACGGAAATCTCGATATATTAGGTCAGAGGCACTTGGTAGCATTAACCTAGGTCCTCACTGGTGCGCCGAGATACTATAAACATATAAATGTAACTGATTGCGACTTTATTGCAATTTTCTGTAGTAACATGAATTTTAATTACATATCGTTCGACGTTTCTTGGCATTTTACTTACTTTGTAGAAATTGATCCAAACCCAGTTTATGCGATGTTGGCAATACATCCACCATACTTTAATCCCCTACGCCTTAGCCTTTATGAAACTATAACATCAACACTATACGGCTGGTATTAACTTTATCAAACAGGAACAGTAGAGCGCTCATTGTTTATTATATACTGAAACATTGATTACAGATTTTACAAAGAATCCACCAGTATACCGAACTGAAATAATTTAAACAGTTTTACACCACCTTAGACAATGCGTCACAAAAGACCTTAGCAGGCTATGCAGAATGGTATTGTATACATTATAGTAAAAGAAAAATGTTTTGTTACTTTTTTTTAATTCGGCTTAGTTGTTTTACACAATTTCACGGTAACTCCAGAAATAGATATTGTTTTATATAACAACGGTGGACTTGGAGATGCTTCGCTATTAGTCCAGTAGATGTACATTGTACCTGGAAAAAATTCCGAAGTTAATGGAACTTTTACAGGTTGTTCGGGGATGTTGTGGGATGACTCTATCAAGTTTTCCAACTAGAGGACCTTGTGCTAACTTGGTGGGGGGGGAGGCCAAAAACATAAAAACTTTCGGACTTTTGTCGGTTTTTCGCTCATAACTTCTACACTAAGCGGTTTTAGACCAAAACATTTATTTCTATAGTTGTAGAGCAGCAAATTTGCTACAATTATCCTTAAACTTCTTCCTAAACCGAATATTAACCGAGATACAGCCGATCAAAGTTAGAGAGATTTTCTCAAAATGGCAAAAATTGGTCAAAACCTTCGTTTTTGGCTCTTTAAATTAGTTCTATTTTAATTATGGTAACCACTCATTATATCGACATGTTGGAACATGGGGGGGGGGGGGGGGGGTTCGCTGACCAAGTGCCTGTTTTTGTGAAGTGCAGTTATTTCAATGTTATCGTGGCAGGTTATCACCCTACTACTATAATTAGAGCCAACCCATAATCTTAAACCTCAATAAACTTAGATCAGGTTGTTGAAATCAATTAATAATAACCAAGAATTAATTAAGAGTGGGAAGAAATGAAGGACGGTAGGGGTGTTACCCTTCCCACTCTTTTGGAAGTAGACGTTTTTCTTTGGAACCCTCAAAGCATTCAACAGCACCAGAAGATCAATGTCCTCCCCTGTAATGACGACACTGTCGTAATCCTCGGCAACTGGGACACCAGTCTGTACTCAGCACATCAGCGTCTTCTACTGCCTGCTTGACTTGGATCCCCTTGGCTTCCAGTTCACCCTTCAGCATCGTTATGAAATTCATCTTGTTTTTGTCGTTGAAGAGAAATTTTGTCTGCGTGATGGTGCTGACTGCTGTGTCTTGGAGAACACAAAGTAGAGGGGTACAGCAAGGAACAAAGATAACGTTCTACTGCCTTGGTAGTTTATCCCACTCGAATAACCATCAAAAACCACAATGGCATTGCTCCCAAAGTGCCTTTTGATGTAGTCCACGTAGTTTTGGCATCGTCCAAACCACCCTATGTAACAGGAACCATCCATCAATGACATTGCATTTTCCGAAGTCTACTTCACTTGCGATGGGAAGGAATGCATCATACAGCTTCGATTTACTGTTTTTATCCATTCCTTCTTCTGTGAAGAGAGGCATAGGAAATGGGGCAAGTTCATACTTGAACCAGTTCCTCAGGTCAGCCTCGGATTGTTGTATGATGCACAATCGTTGGATTAATCAGCGGGTCTACTGTGATTTATTTGTCCTTGATTTTCAGAGAACATTAAAGAGATGCCAATGTAATTGCAAGGCTGTATAAAAAATGGCATTACATGGAAATTATAAGAGAGACGAAAATTTGGAAGGCAACTCTTTCAAAACCAGATGTTTACGAATCAATGGTACACAGTCATTCTGTTCAAAACGGGTTTGTCTAATAACTATACGATTTAGAAATGTGACAAAAAGTTATTTGTTTCACCGAGTTTTGTCACGCTTGTCAGCGGTTTAGAAAAGTAAAATTTCTAAACGATGTTTAAATATACGTTTTAGAAAGAAACTGTAAATACAAAAATTAAAGTATTTAAAGTATTAAAGTGGGCCAAAACTTATGGAAAAGTCACTATAACCAACACTCATATATAAAACATGTCATATATAAAACATAAAATAATTAGGTTTGCTTTAAAAATAAAGAAACATTTTTTATGCCTGAGTGAAGTTGGATTATCCCATTTCATCCCATTGACTTAAATAATCGAATAAGAATAATATACAAAAATAGTTTTATATTATTTATAGTTTGTATGAATTTAGTGCAATTTATTTTTAATGTATAGGGATAGGTTCCCCATTTATATCTTTTTGTATGTACTGACGATATTCTCTAAACAATCCTTGTACTAATATGAAATTTTCGTAAAATTAGTTGGTTTTTGAGAATATAGAAAAAGTAAGTGGTTATTATTTAATTTTAACAGTAGTTATTCAATTCATCCCTTTTTGACTTAAGTAATCAAATTGCAAATAGTTTTGTACATGTACATCCCTTAAAAATAATATCATATAATTTTAACTTTATAACTTGTAGGAAGATAGTTTAATTCATATTTACTGTATAGGGGTAGCAAAACCACTTCAACCCCTTCCAATTGTGGAAGGGACCCACTCAAACACACAAACAAATTTCATCAAAATTGGTCCAGCCATTTAGGTGGAGTCAGTGACATACACACTGGAACGGCCAATCGACCGATCCAATTGGGGTTAATTAATTACATTAATTAAAATTAATTCAAAGTCAATATAACAAAAGATTAAAGCTAAAGGGTGTCAAAAAAGCCCAAAATTAAGATAAAAAAGTAGTTTCCAATGTGAAAATAGTATTTATTAATAATTTTGAAGAATTAACTAAAATTGTGGTAGTTGAATAAGTGCAGACTATGACGTAGGCATTAGCGACAAAATCGAGCCAAAACCTTGCAGGATCTGACAGGAATAGACTTGCCCAGTCTTGTCTAAATTTGGTTAGAAATGAGTTAGCATTGAAAGATAGGGGTATGTAATTTTGTTAAAAAAAGTTGTTATTATTAGATTTATGTTGAAAGGAGAGTTAAATAAGCAAGGAATAATAAAAATAATTTTGTTATGATAATTTGTTAAAAAGTTATAGACAAAAATGTAAGCGTAAACAATTTGAATTTGCAGAATTTGAATAAAATCCAAAAACAAAGTAGAGTCATTTGTAGAGTTAAAAAGGGTTAAGAAAATCAAGTAATAAAAAATATAAAGTTATAAAGTTTAATAGCTAAAAAATAAAGTGTAAAGTCATTCTTGGGCATAAAAAGGCCAATAACTCATAAAGTTCAAATGTAATTAAATCATAAAAAATAGCATTTAATAGAGTCAATAATAGGGCATAGTCAAGCCAAAGTTCAAAATAAATAAATAAATAGTTTTATAAAAATAAAATAAATTAATAAAAAATGGAAAATTTCAAATTTACAGGAAATAAATTTCAAAATTTAAACAAAACTAACGAAGTCTATAACTCAAGAAGGAAGAGGAGTAGAAACGCCATTCGAATTCCAGAGAAACAAGCAAACGTCAACCAATCCATAGAAGTCAATAAAATCAAAATCCGACCACGCAAAAAGAAGTTATAGAGTTTGGACGAAATCAAAGCCAAATTCGCAAATCGACAAGTTCATACAGGAACGCAAGGTCCAAGCACCAAGAGGGAAGTTACGTCATCGGAGGTACTACGCAAAACAAAACAGAGCGCACATTGTAATTCAAAAAATGAAGATAATAATTAAACTAGGCCTAATCGATGGGAAATAAAGGCACTAAAATTCATCAAATAAATCAGGAAATATATTAAGACCAAAAAATATATTTCTAAAGCAATTAATCAGAATTTCTTGTCACATAGAGAAAGATGCTCGTTTGACAAGTAACAAGTCGAGGAAGCAGCTTGCATCATCTCTAAACTTTAGTTTAGCACGAAGCGCCAACGAGTAAACAGCTGACCGAGCTCCGAGGGTACTTAGAAGAAAGTCGTAGGGTGATCAGTTTCGGTGTGCGTTGCGTACTAGCTCCGGCCTAAAGCTAAGTCGGGTCGGGAGAAGAATATCCATATAAACGGCCTATCTTGCCAAAAGATACTACAATCAACTAGGAGAGGACAACTTTAATTAAGTCCAGGAGAAGACAACTGTAAGCCGAAGAAACCACTCCGGGGACGAAGGAGAACAACTTTAAATCGCCGGAAATCGACAGAAAGAATTACGCGTCGAACTTCTTGTGTTCTGTAAGTGGCAAACGATCATTGTTACTTATAATTTTAAATAAATCACTTTTTTGCAACGTAATACATAAATTAAATAAATAAATTCAAGTAGATTCTGGGGAAATTGAATAAAGTAAACTCGTTTAGTAAATTTCATTACTCACAATGGCAAATCGTCGTATGTAAATAATATAATCATTAATATACATATTTTAATTAATAAATAAATTAATCATTTTGCTACTTTTCAATATTTGTAATTATAAGCTAAATATTAATCAATTTCATTGTGTTTTCGAAAATAATAATTTGTTGTTTCAAAGTTAATGGATTTATGTTAATTAATAAATCGTTTTTGTGTTTTCAATAGAAAATTTTGAATATATAATTTACAAATCCAATCAAAATAATCCTAAAACCATTCAGTGCTCTAGTATAATTAAGTCAGCAGGTGAGTTATTCATGGATCACTACAAATTTAACTCCAAAGGGAACGATCCCGAAAAAGAGTCTAGAATTGAGCTAGTGTACTACACAAAAGACAAAAAAGGTCTAATTAATTTAAATTTAACAAACTTAAGAATAGGAAACAAAAGGTTTTCCTTTTCTTGCCCTCGCCAAACCTCTCAAATTGTTCTAACGGGGTAGTACTAGGGAACAACATCAAATAAGGCCTGAAAACACTTGGGTGTTATTTGATGAGGGAAAGTTTAAAGTTAACAACAAAAGGTTGTGTTTATTGAATAAAATTAAAGGGGTGGGAGGTTTGCGCACAGGTTGTCTGGAAGGGCTTGGAAGGTAGATGTGATTGAGGAACCTACTCTATGTAAAAATACTATTTTATTAAGATTTCAAAAAGTATATCCGCCCTCTTAGATCCGCCATTTTTAATGTAGCTTTGTTTTTTTTTTTAATGGGAAGGTGGTCATGTGATATACATCATTTCGTTGTAGAATTCCAAGAGAAAACCAACGGTGAAATTTGCACATCCATATCTTTAACCGATTAAAAATGGTGGCCAAAAAATAACGAAATCGTGTTTTCTAATTTTGCTCCATTATGCTGTACTATTTTTTAAAATATTAATTATTATTCTTTTTGGATTCATAATTAAATAAGCTTTCAAACGATATGCCAAACAACGATATTTGGGAGTATTTAAAAATTGATTTCGAGTAGTTCAACCAAATATAAATAATGGGTCCTTTACAATTTTTGGTATATGTAAATGATATGCCTTACAATATTAGGAAAGCAAACACTGTCCAGTTTGTTGATTTCACCACATTAACCATTTTTGAAAACATTTCTTTGAGCAAAAGAATCTGTCACATTATCATTAATTATTATGACTGGTTTCTGGCAAGTGATCTAAAATTGAACGAAACTAAATTAATTCGATTTCGCTGTTGTAAAAAGTTAATAACGAAAACGTTTAATGAAACACTGATAATCAATGACGGACTCGTACAAATTTCTGGGAGTGGCAACTGATAAAAAAACACAAACTGAAAAATCATATTACATGTTTTCCAAACAAACTAAATTACGCTTTTTTTTTGCACTGCGTGATATTTCACGACTTTCCAGTTCGTATGCAGTTAAAACAGTGTTTTTTGCGTATCTACACTGAAAAAACTCTATCCTTGCAGCAACACAATTAATGTTGCGGTAAAAGAAATATTTGTTTACGGGTCAGCAGGGTGTAGTTAGCTTTACTGTTAAAGTAAGATACTGTTGATCTCTTGATGTTATAGCAATGTTATTAACTTAGCAGCAAATGTAAGTTCAACAGTAAGCCTAATGTTTCTATGACATTAAGGCCCTACTAACTATGTCGCAAGGCTAGTTAATGTAGTAGTGAATATAAACTAATATAGTTATAACATTAGGTAGAGTGTTTAATATTGTAGTGTTCCTTTACTGGCAAGTTAGTTGTTATTGTCACAAAAATAATAAAATTAGGCAATACATCTACAAAATATTACACTTATATTAGTTACTGTAATCATAAGAGCAATTGCTCTGTGTGTTTCAGTACAACTAAGATTCTTGCAAGGTTAGTTGATGTAGTGGTGAACTTCATACTAATACAGTTATAACACTAGTTAAAATTGTAATTACTATATAGTTTGTTTATTGCAAAAATAGTTATATTTGCCACAACAGAAACAGCTTTTCTTAACTCCGATATTTTATTTCGAAATTTGTCGACAAGCTTTCCCCTGTATACTAACTGTCGAGGTCCTTCAGTTAGAGGAGCTGGAAAAAGAGTTCTGGAAAAAATAAAAATTAAGTGTAAGATAACTATAAAACATATTATATAATATACATAGTTATTAATGTATGTAGTTATTTACATAGTTAAGGACATAACATTTTTACTGTATCTTATAATAAAGAATTCAAGCTTTATATTACAACTTTTAAAAATGTTAACCTAAATTCTATGTTTAAAGTTACCGTATTTGATAATGAGTTCATTACTTTTAATTTAATTAATTACTGCGACATTTCCCACCGAAGATGGATATTTAATAACTTGAGTAGTAGTTAAGCTAGTTTGAAATAACTTTTTTGTTAATAAAAAACATTCTTAGTTTTAATAATTCGTAAACAAGGGTTGATCAATACTCGTAAACATCGTAAATTATTTTAAATACATAAATTATTTTAAATATCAGAATAATCAGTTCAGAATAATAAAAGTAATCAAAATTCATTATCCAAATATGTGTATATGCTATTGTTAGGTTTTTGGAGGACATAAAAATATTTACAAAATAATAAAATAAGGCTCTGTCATTTCAAATGTAAAGATTCCTAAAATCATTTATGTTAATTGATTGATGCCATTGACAGTCTATCTGAGGCTTTAATGGAAAAGTACTTCTTAAAAACCACTCCTACATATTACAAATTAATTCACACATTTTTAAACAGCTAAACAACCAAACTGAATCTTTTAGAATATTTTTTTAACAAATCCTTAATTTATTGTAAGATGTAGTTGATATTAATAAATATTTTAGCGAAATGCCTGACGTATGCTAGGTTGTTAATTTTCTTTCTTTGAGCCTTATATTTTTACTTGAAAAGTTATAATATGAATGAATTGTCTGTAGTTGTATGTAGTAATGTTAAATCAGTTAAATGGAAGTTAGGTAGGCCTACTAAAAAATAAGTTCCTTAACATGGATTTCCTCCCTATTGGATAGGGAAAGTATATTTATTTCATTTTCTGAAATGAAAGTATATTATTTGATAATACACTAATTATGTGAAAATAGATTACTAAAATGAATTTATATATTTACTAGAATGATTATTAAAACAATAATTTAAAATATATAGAAAATAGATTAGTTATATATCTTTAAAATAGTATGACAAAGTTATGTATAACTTCAGGCAACCTCCCATAACCTGTAATGAAATTTTAACATTGAATATATACCGTATTTATTATGGTAGTTTTTAAAATTACTGCATCTAATTATAATACTGTATTAACTTATGTATATACCTGAACTTACCTTTAAAAATTGTAATATAATTTTGAAATCCTCATGACGTCAACAAATATTCTACATCATCATCCATGTATGTTGAAAAAACAAGAAGATCGACAACGAAGCACTTTAGTTATAGCTGTTTGGTGTGGTCTTTGTTTTTACTTGTTAGTCTACCGAGTACTGAAGAGAAACTGAATTCGAATTTCGTAAAAACGTGAGAAACTGTAATTGTGGACAGGGTAACTCTAAAACAGGAAAAGGCTACTGTCTGAAGGATGTACGGCGGATGTAACCCACCCAGTTCACTGCATATAAATAACCGCCTTTATGCCTTGTAAGTAAGCTAACATTGTGAACATATTAAGATATTGTTTTCATTCCGTTTTTTAGATGTGTATTACGTTAGATTTACCTTATAGTTACATTAACTAATTTAGTGACTGCAATCATCGCCTTTACGTATATTAAATTAACTATGACATTAACTACATTAGAGTTTACAGTAAAACTCAACATTAAAAAAACCTTACAGCAATGCAAATATTTCAAGCTCTAAAGTAACCATGACATTTTAAATGTTACCATGACAGAAAAACTGTTAACATTAATTTTAACTTTGCAGTACGGTTAGAGTTTTTTCAGTGTATACTCTCATCTCAAACATCATTGTTTTTGGGGAAACTCGGCATAATTTGGAAAAGTTGTTTTATTCAAAAGACAATTAATTATCAGAATAACCTGCAACTTCAAATGCCGCCTGTCTTGTAAAAATTGAAAAATCTATTTTTTTAACAACTCCTGATAAGTAACAACTCTTTTTTCAGAAGCATTAGTATTGAAATTCTATGAGGCGGTTTGAGATTGGGAAACGTTACACTGGTTTAAAAATTCTCAAATTGCCACAGTAACTAAAAGAACTGTCTTGTATTGAACAATTTTAAAAGAAAATTCAGAACCTATCTGGTTTATTAAACTATTCTGTAGAAGAGTACCTCCAATTGTAAATAGGCTGTATGTAAGTTTTAAATGTTTTTATTTTGTTTATGTTTTATGCTATTTTTATTTGCACTCTGAATGTATTTTGTAAATTATGTGACAACTAGAACTTTTAATCCGCATTGTTGCAAATTGTAAATCAAATGAGACTAAATATAACATTACTAGTAAATCCCCGTGAAAAATCACAGGCGGATTAATTAGATACACATTAGAAATACATCATTTATACAAAATACCATTTAAACAACACACTTTACCTAGGCCTACCTAACTATGCAGACGGAGATTTTAACTCGGTAAATGTGTACAATTATAAGGACTATAAACCTGTTGGAATAATTGTTAAGATTTTGTGTTTATGTATATTATTATATATATTTAAAGAAAGATAAAAATATTATCTTTCAATTGCCTTTTATTTCATATTGATAGATCAAATGATTTAGAAGTTATTAATATTATAGGCTATATTATTGATTGAGTTGTAAACATAACCCCAAAGTATAATCTAAGCTAGGTTTTGTTTGCATATTAGCTGATAATGGGTCAAATCAGCTGGTATATTGTTAAGTTAAAACGAATATTTATTTTAACACGTTTTTTAACACGTTTTTATTAGTTTGGTTTCCGTTATGTATGTCTGTCTGAACGGGTTGAACTTTGCAATCGACATTAAACTAACTTCCCGATAAGCTAGAGACTTGAAATTTGTAATATGTCAGAACTGGATAACAATACAATATTAAATCGGAGTTCGGTTTCCGTCATGTATGTCTGTCTGTCTGGCCAGGTGGAACTTTGCAATCAAGTTTGAACTAACTTCCCAATGATTAGAGAATTGAAATTTTAAATATAGATCAGAATTTAATGACAATACAATATTCAATTTTGATTCTAATACAATATTCAATCGGAGATTGATTTCGTCATGTCTGTCTGTCAGGGTAGAACTTTGTTTGCATTATACCAACATAGTAAATACAACAATATTGTATGTACATATGCTGTTAATGCATATAACTTAACTATTACCCTTAATCCGTTTGTTTAAAAAATGTGAGGCGCAAGCAACCCATGATAGTTAAGGAGGAGTAAATAAATTACATTACAATGAACCCACTTCCAATGCACTGAAATTGGTTGTGAATTTATCCGGATTATCTACTGGCTGTGCCCACGTTTTTTAATCTTCAAGTCTTTTAAATATCTCCTTAGCCACTAAAAATTCGCCCTCAAAATCTTAGAAGGGCCACGGAAAATTATTTTATATTTTTTAGTTGGTTTTAAAAACGTGGCAAATTAAATTGTTTTTTTTTTTTATTTAATTAAATATTTTCTTTAAATGTTACTCAACCTACGCTTGTACGTACACTCGCTTTTATAATAGGAGTTGATTTTTTTTATGCTTACCTGTACATATTTATGTTATACAAAACAAGTTAATTGATGTTACAAATTTATATTTGTTTACAAAACTGGAAACCTACTGTTACTAGAAACTATAAGTTAGAACTTAAGATATTTTTTTCGTTTGCAAATAAATCGATGCAACGAATTTGGGCCATTGTTATAGGCCTACACATCGGTTTGATTCAATGTGTCCAATCGTGAACATCGATGTATCGAACATCCGTAGTTTCTAGTTTAATGCAAAGTACGGAAAACTAATGCACTTAATATTTGTGCTATACTTAATAGGCATATTTATGTATTACATAATTTTATAATTTGAAAATTTGGTGTGTTCCTGTTTTGCATACATATTTTATTGGGTGTTAAGTTGTTTATAAAAGTACATGAATAGAGGAGTCCGACAATCGTGTTTATTAAATGTAGTCCCGTACACCGGTGTCTCGTCTGGTTGTTAGCCTTAGAGTAACTATCGAGAGCTCTCTCGGCGAGTTCCTCTCACGTCTAAACGTAGCTTTACGGTGTCTGATTAGAAGATTATTCTACACACTTTGTTTTTTTACACGATCTTACAACTCTCTTGGTTCTACCAAAAACGATTAAAACGTAAATTACCATAAAAGAACCTGGTTCAAATCCACGTGGGAAACGATATAGTCCATAAGCCGAAGCCTCAAAGCCTCTTATTCAGCGCCTTCGTGAGTAGACAAGCTCCCCAAATTGTTGGTTGAAACCATAAAACATATAAATTCAATTTTGGAAACTTGATAAACTTACGGCAGCGGTTCATCTGCGTGATCGAATTATTTGTCTGTCTGTTACAACCATTCGTTCTCGGAACGGATAAAGCTACAACGATTAAATTTAATATAGTATAAAGTATGCAAATCCTTATACGTCCCAATAAAAATAACTGCAACTATATGTTACTTACGCATTTGAGGGGTTCAAAGCTTTAATAACTTGCTCACTAGTAAAACAGCCGCGTGCCAAACTGTAACTCGGGGGGAGGGGATGCCCCTGTATAGATATTTAGAAAACCGACAAAATCTTAATTTAAAACACGAGAGGCTTAAGTTTAGACAAGATAAATGGCTATTTAAAAACGTATCTATATTTATTGGACCAGCGGAGGGATTTGTTAGACAATGGAAACTGGAACACATGCGCTCTTGTAGGGTAACGGGTTGATTTACTTCTGAAGACCACTTGAGACTGTGGCGCACATGTCGATCTGGGTTTCGCAGCTGCACTTCGTTTGCATACGTTTATATCGGTCCGCGATCCCAAGTTACTTTTGTTACAAACGTTACTAGAACTATTGTAACCTCTTTAGTTGTGTTATGTCCGTGTGTCCCCATCGCTTACATTTAAACTTTTGAGAAATAATTTTATTTTTTATATTTTATATTTCAAGCTTCTGGATCATTTATTCTAAATATATTTATTTGTATTTACCATAATTGCACTGTTTAAAATAATCCTTATCAGAATGTTGCTCAGCTACGGCAGTTTCGTCTGCACAGAGACATCATCAGGCTTTGCGCTTGTCATGATCATGCAACTTCTCACAATAAATACACGAACATATAAGTGAAACACAATACACATTTAAAAATATAAAAATCACCAAGTTCTCTACATGAGTAATAATAAATATAGGGTTTTCGGTCCGTATACTTCCTACTATTTTGTTCTCATTCGGTTGACTGAATTATTTATCTTGCTCAGAGAGTAAAGCGTATCGTACTTATATTGGAGGGAAAGTTCAATCTGTCATTTAGTAGGATGTCAGGATATTGTTTGTTGTAGGAATATGTTTAGAACTCTTCTAATATATCTAGCAATTTTCCCTTTCTGCACTTACGAAGAAATTCAAGATTGGAATCAAAAATAAAACAAACTATATTTTTATTATGACTTATGAAGTGATCTTGGAGATTTTTATATTTCTTAAAAGTGTATTGTGTATATATGTTCGTGTACTTATTGTGTGACGTGTTATGTTCATGACAAGCGCGAAGCCTGATGATGTCTCTGTGCAGACGAAACGGCCGTCGCTAAGCCACATTCTAATAAGGATTTTTTTAAACAGATAAACAGGATTTTTTTAAAATAAATATATTTAGAATAAATAATCTAGAGGCTTGAAATAGATAATATAAAATTTTTTTTTTTTTTTCAGTTTAAATGTAAGCGATGGTGACACACGGACAAAAACAACTAAAGAGGTTACAATAGTTCTAGTAAATCAAAATACTTGAGTAGCAAGATATTAGGAAGTATTGAGCTTAAACTTTGTATACATATTTTTTGCGTAACCTTTTATCACTGTGCGAAAAAATATAATATTATTTTAAATATTTTCAAAATGGTGGCTGTTTATAATTTTTAATGTCAATATCTCAAATATCGCTAACTTTACAAAAAAATTACAAGAGACAAAAAAGTTTACATATTTAATGACAAACAAACTGATTTTTTTATTTTGCCTGTAGCTCAAAGGATAACAAAGATATTGTTAAAAAAAAGAGAAAATGTATTGCTTTAATCTTTATGTTTGTGTTAGATCTACATCACTTGTATCATACATTTTTCGTGTTCAATCAATATCTCGGCTATCTTTAAAGATATGGGGAAAATTAAAAACTATTGTGTTTGTCATTAAAAAAGTAAACTTTTTTGTCTCTTGTAATTTTTTTTTAAGTTAGCGGTTTTTGAGATATGTGACATTGAAAATTATAAACAGCCGCCATTTTGAAAATATTAAAAATAATGTTATAATTTTTCGTACAGTGATAAACGATTACGCAAAAAATATGTATACAGAGTTTAAGCTCAATATCTTTGCTACTTCCAAAAATATTAAGTATTTTGTAAAAATCACATACAGACAGACAGACAGGAAACGAATAGAGATAGGACACATGTTGTATTGCATTATTTGCTTGTTTTTAGCAGACAAATACGCCCGTGAAGTTTCGGACAGTCGAATCTGGACACTCTGTATATACAGAACTTTAGGTTTTCTGTTTTCAAATCAAATTCAGAAAATGAAAAATCTAAATAGGAAGTTAAAACAAAAATGAGATTGGCTCGTTGACGCTATCCAGCTGTGAGTAAACTTTTTAAGTTGTTATTTGCTATTTATTTATATTGATTACTCAGCCACGAGCATTGCTGGAATTTAGCTTCAAGGCCCATTAGAATTAGACGTCTTCCTAAGCACGTAAAGTGTTACTCATAACAGACGTAGTATATACCACCCCTGGAGAAGTTAGAGAGAATTTTTTGAGTTTAAACAACATTGTTTAGTAAGATGCAATCACTCATTTGGTAAATTGACGTCTATGTAATCATGATAGTAATATTGCAAGCTTGATCTAAATAGGATCAGTATTTTAGCTGGCAGAGTCGCCTCTAATTAGTTTTTAAACAGTAATTATCAAACTGTATATTATCTTAAACATTTCATAATCAAATCGTTGGTCGAACATCAATGATCGAATACAGTTCTGCTAAGCCTTTATACCATTCCAAACTCACAGCTGGCTAGCGTCAATCAGCTGTTGCTTTGTCGAGTTCATAACGTGAGATTAAGAATCGTTATTAGCAGGTTTGGCCGGAAAACTGATCCATACTACGAGTGTTTTAACCGTGATTGCTGGAAGATAAAACTTACAGCATAAGGTATGTGTTCCAGACTGGCTTACTCCGAGCCGAGAACCAATTCCGGACGTTTATTTACCTTGGCAACCTTTCACTTCTATACAGGTGAAATCGAGATGGCAATAGAGAATCGTTTGATTTCAATATTCAGTTAACAAAATTGATTAAATGTGGAATTTGGTCAGCTAGATTTTCTTTCGCGAATTGTAGCGAGAAATTTAAATTTGCTATTCCAAACAAACCGAAATCGTATCTAATCCCAAACTATATCAAACGAACTATGTTTGATCGTGATTTTAAACAAAAAGGCTAAACAGATATTCAACAGTTGATGATGTTGAAAAATTTACCAATTACTATCACTTGCTATTATGTAATGAAATTATTTATGAACAGGCGAATAAAGTATGAGTTTTTATTAGTCTAATCTTTTGTCTAACTAAGTATTTCTTTCACTTATAAGTATTTTTTTGACAACTACACTAAAGTTCCCATCTACATCAGTTACTACTTAATTATTGTAAGTGATGCAGATCAGCGTTGATATGTTCTTATTAGAATCTGTCCGAGTAAGTTTAAGATAGCTTCAGACAAACCTTAGAAATACATATTGCTGCATTTATGAAGATCCTAAATGGAAAAAAAACATGGCAGTCGTGGGACTGCCGTTGGAAATTAAAACTTTTTATGTTTAAAAATGTTGGACGTTATTGTAATTGTTTTTTAATTTTTTTAAATTTATCAACGTTTTTTATTTTTTAAATTCGAAAATAATAAATATTTATGCAATATATAAGTAAAAAAATAATTTGAAATTAACATGGAAAAAGTTGTGTACATAAAAATTATTATTAACAAACTGTTATTAACAAACTTAATAATATTTTTATTTCATTATTATACATAAAAATTATTATTATTATTGTACAAGTGATATACACAAACTAAACATGTACAAGAAGTATATGTTACTAAATAAAAGTAATAATTATGTATTTTCAATAATAAAAATATGTGAGTTCTCATCTTCATCAGTAATTTCAATTACTCTTGCATTGCTATCATTATTTTTATCTGTGAATTCTGAAACTAATACTATAGGCTTATGATAACTAAAGTAAGAAACAAATAATTTTGACTGAAATCCATCCAAATGTCTTGTAAAATAGCAACTATTGTAGTTTTGTATCTTGTGGTGCTTTTAAGTCGATCATTTGACATGGTTAATCCAAACTCTTGATTTAAAAACTCAATTAATGGTATATCTAATATTTTAAATATTGACTATGATTTGATTTTTTTTTTTAAGAAATATCATTTGTAAAATACATAAAAATATTCCTCCCCGACGTGGAATCGAACCCCGGTCTCCCGCGTGACATACGGGGATACTGACCACTATGCTACCGTTGACAGTGTTGGAATTGAGTTATTTAGTGCTATCTTTCTTTTGTAAACACAGAGGCGATGACGAATAATATCTGACAATCACGCGAGATCAGAGATTTTTACCAATCTGAAAAAGTGCCTAACGCGCCATATGAAGTTTGCCCTTCAATAGCACAGTTACGGTTAATCGGTCCATGTTAAAAGTGCAAATAGATATTTCGTATTCAAAAAGAAACAATCAGTTATTTAAATATTATAAAAAAATAAATGTATTTAATATATAATCAGTTTTTCTTTGAGCGGAACAAAACAGCGCATGTCCACGGCTGGAGGCTGAGGTGCAAACAAATTCTACTACTGTAATATATTTCGTGCACGTAGGCAGCAATTTTAGAAATATTTGGTTGAAACTCTAAAACATAAAAGCTTAATTTTGAGAATTCGCTCAACAAAAAAGAAGATGTTAATAACACAACTGCTTCTTTTTGTCATAGGTATTAGTAAAGTTCGTATACTTAATTCGAAACGTTTTTGTTCGTAATTGGAAAATAACTCTAGAAGTATATTTCTAAAATATAATCCATCTTGTATTGGATTTCTCCCCGAAGTTACATCCCCTAGCTCCATTGTGTTCCCCAATATTGCTACGGATTAATCAGTGCATGAATATCCATACCTACCCTCATCCCCTAACTAGTGTTTCTAATTTTCTTGTCCTAATCGCTGCGTCCCAGGGGGTGGTCATAAACCCTTCTAAGAGACTTGAGATACGCTTGTACGAGCAATAAAAAGTACAGCCCGCGTGTGTGTATCGGCTTTCAATATAAAACTGACATTTCGTTTAACGCGATTTAAAGGTCATGTGTAACATAATATTTTATTGCCTCTGACTCAAATAAATTCCGTTATGTAGTAACTTTGGCTATATAAATACCAACAATACTAAATACCACGCATTCACGTTGTACGTAAACAAATGCAGTATATAAAATATACAGTCGTACCCGGCTTTATATGTGTTTGCAATAAGCAAAACATTTCTAAGAACTTAATTTTATTTGTGGAAATTTTAGACCAGTGCTGATGGGCGCCAAAAAAATATAAAAATTAACAGCGTAAGACCTACTGGAAAAAGAGCAAAATATTGTTCGAATTACGGGGAAAATAATTTGGCGTCGACAAAATGGAGAAGGGTGATTTTTTAGGGGGGGAAACCTGATTTTTCAGTTTTGAATTTTTTTCTTGCGCAAAAAAAATTGTTCACGAAATTTGGTGGAAATATAACTTATGTTTCCAGTAAGCTGTAATTGTTGTGCAGCAAAATACAGATTTGACGTTATTTTTTGCAATTTCAAGAAGTTTTTTTAATTATACAATCAAATCACGTTTATTAAGTAGAAAACTGGTTATTACAAAATCGTATTATTGTACATAACTATACATAAATATTTTTTATGTATAGTTATGTGTTAGTATTATTGTGTCATTGTAAAAGTACCTGAAGATGGGCGAATGCCTGAAACCGCGGTCGTAGGAGAAGAACAAAAAACAAAGGATTAGATTGACATACTAAAGAAGGTAAAGAATAATTACTTAGTTAA
>JAGFPH010001144.1:85806-117442 GCA_018207615.1 Philaenus spumarius
TACAGAACAAAATACTATAGAACAAAATACTATAGAACAAAATAATACATAACAAAATACTATAGAACAAAATAATATAGAACAAAATACTACAGAACAAAATACTATAGAACAAAATAATATAGAACAAAATAATATATAACAAAATACTACAGAACAAAATACTATAGAACAAAATAATATAGAACAAAACAATATAGAACAAAATAATATAGAACAAAATACTACAGAACAAAATAATATAGAACAAAATAATATAGAACAAAATAATATATAACAAAATACTACAGAACAAAATAATATAGAACAAAATAATATAGAAAAAAATAAATATAACAAAATAATATAAAAGTATTAACTTTGTCAAAATGATTCCTATTATAAATTAGAAAATTATAAATGAATTTATTCTTCCTTTTTTTACAAACCTTGTAAAATATAATACATGCATAAATAAAATATAAACATAAGAAATTTACATAAATTAATACATTAAAAATACAAAGGGAAGAATTAGGTACCCTCTATAGGAATCCTGTAATAAGGGTTACCTTTATTTAAAAAAACAAAATAAAATTTATTTTATCAGAGTTCTACAGAAACAATGAATTTAGTGAGTTTAAGAAGTTCCACAGCAAAAATGTTCTTTTTATATATATAAGCATCTTTTATGGAGCATAGAGATAACTCAGCTCAATCAGATTTTAAAACTGGTTAATGAATAAATAATAAAGCTTTTTGCATTTGCGGCTCTTCCTGTAGCGCATGAATCAAACAAAGCATACAACTTTAAAATAAATGCAGTAAAAGAAATTTTTAGAAAATTTGAAAACAAAAAGTGAGCTGGATTATACTACTTATTTAGGAGAGTGTCCACATTGTCGAGACTGAGCAGCCAAGATTTCAAGCGTCTCCGGAATTTTGGTTGCCTAGTACAATGTTTTATATAATATACTGGTAATTTGTTGTACAATTTCGGAGCTATATAAGAAAAAGAATTTATAAAACTTGTCAGCCTAGGCTTTGGAATAGGCAAGTTATGCCTTTTCGGAAATTTATCGGTTTTTATAAACGTAACCTACTCTAAACGTAATTTTAATATTTTCATAAAAGTTATATTTATCATTGAAATACGTTTGGGTTGACATTTATATAACGATTATATCACACGAGATCTGTGGTGGTTAGATTCGTAGACAAGATACACCTACGAAGGACGAAGCTCATTCATGAAGATTAATTCAGATAATGCGATTCTGTATAAGGGTTACCATTATATCATTCATTTTCTCCGCAAACAAATATTGCATAGCAAAAGTAACCTTCAGGAAATGGTGTCGAGTTTTATAGTCAGTAAAATCACATAGATTGTTCAAATTTGATTCAGCTATGAGAGTTTAGAGTCTCAGGAAATCCAATCAGTTCCCATGATTGGTTTTGTTAAGCTTTTTAAAACTTTTGCGATGTTCTTTTCTAGTTTAGAGTGTACCCTATAAGGATCACTCCAGTGCAGTTTATTTATATGAACTAAAGAGATAAAACTACAATAGTATGTACAATGTGTCCATTGGTTCTTATATTTATCTCAATTGCTTTGTTACGTTTCATCGTAGCTACATTTCTTACTTGGGCTTTGTTCCGGAATTGATCCAAAATGTAATTTTTCATTCTATTTTTCTGAAAGAATAGTTCTGGTTGTTTATTAGCGAATTGAGACCTATTTCAAAGCCCACTATAGAATGCCGTTGCGAGGAGGCCAATAGGATGGGCGCGCAGCGTCGCCATATCTACTAGCCTCGAACACTCCTGATATTTACCGCTCGAGGCTTGATCGCACAGTTTAAAGAATTATAAGTGCGATGAGTCAGCCGCAGTCAGTCAGAACCGTGGGAAGAACGTGACAACGTCGCACTACGGCGATTGGAGCGTTCAAGGTCTCGATGTACACAAGCCCGTCCCTCAACGGTATTCTTTAGTGGGCTTTGATATAAGGTCGGGATTAGTAAATGAGCACCGATCATAGTCCCCAGAACACGTTTTGGGTTACCATTAATATGTTCGCACTCTAACGGCCTTATTTTAAGTCCGATTTGGGAAAATTTGGTACACACGTTGTTTGTCTAAGCCTCTGGACGAATTCGTTAGGGATTTTTTCTAAATTGTTGCCAACGATTCGTGTATTCATTCATTTTTATTCTTGCAAAAATTGTTTTTTGTTATTATTTCTAGTTGTTTTTTTTCTGTTTTTAGTTCCGCTTGCATGGTAACAAAATATTTTAGGTGGGCTTTGTTTCTGAATTGTTGTTTTCTTTTTTTTCCATTTTCTTGAAAAAATAGTTCTTTTTTTTTTTTGTTGTTTTATTATTCGTGTATTCCTGTTCACCTGTTATTAGTTCAATTATACGTCACAATATTTTTGGATTGATATTAAACCTTGGTAGAATATTTAATATGGAGAACAGCCGGTAACCTATTTCATATTAGTTTTAATGTGATTTATAGAGAAGCATTTTATCACAGTGTACCAATAAATTAAATAACACTATATCTAATAATACCGAATTATAGTAACAAAAACCAACCACGCGAATTATCACATTACTCTATACTGTAATTTAATATTAAAATGTTCAGTATACCCAATTAAAATATCCCTAATTAATGCAATTATGAGTCGGCCGCATCATTTTTTCTGAAACTATAAATATATTAATGCTGTCAACCTCTACCTTCCCCAGTTGAATAAAGCAACGGCAATGGTTACTAATTCAAGCTTTAGATTACACTAACTTGTATTTCACTAATAAACCTACATTTAGAGCTCGCGAAATGGCTCCAAAGCGAACAGTATTCGATAATTTCCTCGGAAACTGTAGAAGTGGGGTTGGGATTTTTTTTCTTTACAACTACCCGCACTTAGATAAATGAAAACTCTCCCTCGCCCTCTCGGACGGTGCTGGGTCATATAAGAGATATGAACCGCGGGTGGAAATGGATCTTTCCTTAAAGTTACTGCTATAAATAGACTACAATAAACCAGCAGATGGGTTGTCATAACTTTCACTTGGTTTAAAAACAATTTCGCCGGGAAACTTTTAAAGTGTCGAACCATTCTTTAGGGAATTGGAAAATGTTATGATGATAATAATTAATTGTGTATTGTCAACCGAGTGGGCTAAAGTTATACGTTTAATGAATAAGTACATTTTCGTCAATGTGGCAAATCTAGGAAAGAAGTATACTTTTGTAAAATCAAGATTCAGACAATTATTATGGAACTACCAATAGAAATCCAATAGTTTTCTATAATAATGTTCTATAGTCTACCTTTTATAATCCGTCACGTGACCTCTTTTGTTCTTTGTTTTGGTAATTCTTCCCATCATCAGAAACTTCATCTTTAATTTATTTTAAAGTCGTAAAAACGTTAAGAATAAACATAAGAAACAAATAACCACAACAGAACACACTTAATAAATAATACTATTTTAGATCATATTTCCATAACTTGTGGGTACTGGAAGGCAAAACTTTTTTTAATTTTAGGTGTATTTCAATCATGTTTTATGGGAATATTTTAATTAGACTGGTGGACCTAGGGATAGAAGGTGGCTAACCAGACATGGGAGTGGACTATTGTTACTTTACCCGGGTTAAACATATACAGCTCGGTACAAGCTCTGAGATGTATTATCGAGTTTTTAAAGTCATTGGTCCAGATAGTTTCGATTATAATATTATTTTTAAACTAGGCCTATTAAGCTATAATAGCTTTTAGTTACGACCAAAGAAATTATGGTTTCAGTTTTTTTTTCGATAGTTTGTTTATCCTTGCAATTATTACGGTTCAAATAAATAAAACATATTCGTTGTTAAAAGAGACAGATATTTGTCTTTGATTTGTAATTTGTTTGATAATATTCAATATTACAAATTTTAAATGGCCTCCAATATTAACTGAGGTTTGGAAATTGATTGATACTTTTTTTAATTGGATATTTATAATACAAAAGCTACTTTCATACGATCAACTTCAGCTAAAAACTTGTCATTCAAAACAAAAATATTTATGTGTACATCTTTTTTAAATGTTTTTGTTAGTTTATAGATTCTTCTAACGCTCCTAGTTTCAGTGGCTAGTGATTCACGTTTTCAGGTTGGTTCAGACATATTTTTTACCGTCTTGTTTCCAAGATAGTTTGAGTTGACCGACACCAATAGCCATTATAGTAAAATTAGCATAATCTCTAAGTTAATTTGAACCTGTTTGAATTTAGAACAACATTAACATTAGTGTTTCAATCACCAGCAAATTACTTTTGGAAAAAATAAAACCCATGACGTGATACTTCTATACTTATATTATAAACAGGTAAAATTTGTTTGTTTGTTTGTAAGTAGGGGGTAATCTCTGGAACTACTCAACCGATTGAAAAAATAGTTTTACTAATAAAGACCCTACACTATCCCTGAGTAACATAGGCTATAATTGATTTTGATAAAAACATTTTTTATTTTGATACTTGTAAATTTAGTCAAAAAACATTCTTAGGTTAGGTCTAGACTGATGGACCAACTCATGTATTTACATTCATTACCATAGCAACTAGGCCTAATTGGATAAAATAACAGATAAAACAACTTTATGCTCTAATATTTCCATTAAGGGTCGGCTCTAGCTGTCGGCCATGTTGGTTGACACTCCATAAGACCAATGTTAAATTAAAATCCATATTTTTCCTTTATTTTTGATCGGATAATTATGAACGATAAGTCATTTTAAAGCTATGGCCAATACGCATGCAAATGGCTTTTCCAAAATTAAGAAAAACGTTTTGTTTAATATTTATTAACAATTTAAAAAATTAATTTTTAATAATTTTTTATGTTGTCACTATTAGTTATAGCGAAAAAGCACCAAGCCATTTGCATGAAGAATTTCGTCCCCAAGAGTTTGGTATTTTTTTGAAAAAGCTATTTGAACAATTGCGGGTTTTAAATGGATTTAGGCTGAGCAATGTCCGTGTAACCTACCGCCACTATAGGGTGACTTTAAATATTTTTTTACGATGTAACTATTAATTATAGCGAAAAATTATCAAGCCATTCGGATGAAGAATTTTGTCCCCAAGAGTTTGGTATTTTTTTGAAAACGCTATTTGAACAATTTCGGGTTTTAAATGGATTTAGGATGAGCAACGTCCGCGTAACCTACCGCCGCTACGCTGGAGTCGCAGGTTGCTTTCTGTTTTACTAGAGCCGACCCTTAACAGCTGATTTCAAACTTTGAAGCCATTATTTGTATTTCTAACTGTTAGGTTAGGTTTTATTAAAGTGTAGTAGACGTGAGCCTTGCTGGTTCTTTGAACCTTTATTTTAAATACTGTTATAAAATATACGAAATAAGTTGATTTGAACATTTTACATTATTTACCATCACAGTTTTGGAGTTATTGTTAATCCTACACCTTTATTATAAGGAAAACATAACATGATTATGTGTATAGAAGGTTCCAACGGGGATGGCGTGCGGAACACGCAGAGGTTTCCCCTAGTACAACGTAAGAAAGAAAGGAAATCTTAATTTACAGTTTCAAACAACAAATTAAGATAATCACTTTTGACAATGACTTTGAAATAATGATCTTAGTAGGCCTACTAGTGTAAAAGTCCGTTAAGTTCATGACACTTTCAAATAAGTTTCATTATTTTTAGTGTTTATAAGATATAAGAACTAGTTATCTTGTCGTTTTACAAAAATATTACATACACATACATTTCTTAAGTCTCAATTTTAAAATGTATCAATCGTAGGACACACCGAATAGAAGGGCCGTCGAATAAAATGTCTACAACAGGCCCTGGCTACAATATACTCAACAACTCCGATACTGGTTGTAATGTGAAGCAATTGCAAACAGATTATTGTATACTCTGGTATGTTCACGGAAATTATGATTGATCAGGAAAGATGCGTTTGTATCTAAGTATGGTGAGGCGGGCGGTGATCTTTACACAATGTAACTATAACACAGAGATTGAAATAGACCCGCACCATCCCACCATCCCCAATAATTCGAATTGCGGCTTGCGCTGCACTTTTACCATTAATATTTCAGAAATCAATATTTCAAACGAATGTTGATGTTGATATGTTGAATTTTTTGATAACCCCTCGCATTATTAAAAGTGTATTGGGATAAAGAGTTGTGTGTAAGATCGCAACTAAAACAGGCAAGGCTTAAGGGAAAATGTTAATACTGCGTTAAATACTCTTACTTTATCTATCTAAATGATTTGTATCAAACCCACATTGTGGAACTAATTTTAACCCTTTTCACTCCAATTACTGGGGACCGAGTGTTGCTATCAGCTCCATTTAATTTTGAGCGAATATTGCACTTTAATTTGTTAAAGTATTTCTGTCAGTTCTAAAAGGCTGATTTTTATTTGTAGTTTTTTCTGCGACTAAAGTATAGATTGGGATGAAATAAAACATATATTTTTATTTTTAAGTATATTTTTTAAATTTTTATTTACTGAAAAAAAATAGAAATTCGTAACAAAAAACCAGGAAAAAACAAGAATGTTGGGAAAATTTTCAATGGGAAGACCTATATTTGTTGCTTGTTTGTTATTGTCTATATCCTTGCAAACAAAATTAAGTGGTTTAAAAATGTTTTAGACACAATAATACATTATAAAAAAACTATAATTAAAAAACAAGTTTTTTGTAAAAAAATAGTTTGTTTGGATAAATTAGTTTTGGCACCAACTTGTACAAAATTGCCTCAACTATTTGTTTTATTGCTTAGCAACAGCGTTATATAGGTCAAAACTAATAAGAAATGTTTTTTTCAAAACTTATTGTTGATATTGGAATCACTCAGTAGGCCAGTCGGTAGGGGTAATTTTAGACCAAAAGTTCCAGTAATTCACAATACGGCTGATTTTTTTTATAAGTACATTAAAGTATGTAGATTAACATAAAAAAAGTTGACCAGTCTATCAATTTCCCAAAGTCGAAAAAAATCGATTATCATTTTTTTCTTCGATTATCCTTAATATTTCGAGCTGGGATGAAGATAGAGAAAAATAAAAATACCACCGTGTTTGGGAAGTATTTTTCAATAAAAAAGGTCATGTGTATTTCTTTCCTCCGTCTTCAAGAAAATATTTTAACTCCTATGTCAAGTTTCAATTCGATATATTAAAATTCAGCCAATTTAGAATGTGCCAACGCTTCATATATGAGTGAGATTTCAACTTTTAGTGATTCCACCTGCTGCAAAATACATACTTGCATTATCGATTTTTTTCCAGACAAACCATTGCTCGGAGGAAATAAATACATATGACATTTTTTATTTAAAAATACCTCCCCTACACGGTGGTATTTTTATTTTTCTCTATCTTCATCTCAGCTCGAAATATTAAGGATAATCAAAACAAAAATGATAATCGATTTTTTTTTCGACTTTGGGAAATCGATAGACTGGTCAACTTTTTTATGTTAATCTACATACTTTAAGGTACTTATAAAAAAAAATCAGCCGTATTGTAAATTACTGGTAGTTTTAACCTATACAGACTGGGGTACAGGTTCAAAACAAAAATTCCGTCGCCATTCCCGTCATTTTGTAACAAACTGCCGTCTTCTTCGTTCATTTCATTCCACAACAATCGTTAGGCCTATTGTAAAAAAGAACAATATTAAAAAACAAACTGTGAAATTACACACGATAAACTAGTACAGCAAAACTAAGTAACGCGTAAGCTCACTAAAACACTGCGTAGTAAGTAGGAACCAAACAACGGCGAGAGCGGACAGCTGCTTACAGAGCGGCCTAAGACGGAAAACATTACATTTTCTAAGATGTATTTACCACAGAAACCAAACTCAAATGGTTCTAAAAAAATTCCAAAGATAGCAGCACATATAAAACTTCAACAATAGCGGTTATCAAAGTAACTACGCCCGTTCAAATGCAATCAAAGAACGTTTTCATAGCGAGTTCGGGGCTCACACGACATAGCCTTGGAGTTCGTGCGGATTAGTAGGGTGCGGGGCTGCCCCGACACTCGAGTGGAAAGGGTTAAAGCTTCATATTTTTCTTTCATACACTTTCAATCAATTAGTAATGCTATATTGCATAATCTGATATGTTCACTGAAATAACGATTGATTAGGACAGAAGCACTTGGGTCTAGGTATGGTGGAAGCGGTGCACAGACGCAGGCGCAGTTGAGCCAGGCTGTATGTGACCGGATAATAAGAGCGATATAAACATAACCTAAAAACGCTGATGATTGTTAAACAAAATAATCTATTCTAAATTCTAAAGTAAGTTGCTGTGGTAATAAATTTAAATGCTTTCAAGAAATAAGTTGGTTCAGCATAAGACTAACCTAAAATTATGGTAATTTTTATCCAAATCAGCTGTTTTATTTATAATATGTAACAACGGATGTTTGAATTGAATTTTACAGTACACATTTTTCATTGATATTTGTTTTTGTTTGCTTTTATTTTGTTAACCTAACCTAAAAAAATCTGATGGTTGTGAAGAATAAATAATAAACTGATACTAAATTTGCCAAGTTGGTTGCTATGGTAATGAATGTAAACAAACTGTTTCGCTAGGCTTTCGATCCGAATAAGCTTTTTTATCTCATATAGAGTGTAAACCCCCGAATTTTCACTATTTTTACGTTTTAAATTCAACTTTTTTCAAAATCCTCTCTTGGTGTGCGTCTGTGACCCCAGAAGAATAGGCCTATACCTTTAAATTAATGTATTTTTATCTTAAGAAGCTTTCGCTCTACGTTGATTCTATGGCAGTCAACAGGTCAAAGCCGTTTATATATACAGGGTGTCTCTGAACTCTCTACCGATCTTTTCAGGTATTATTCTTGGACCATAGACAAGCCAAAATATCATATTCAAAATTTCTAAGACTCAAAAGTTACTCGTATAGCCGCCATTTTGTTTTTTTTCACATAGGAAATTTTAATTCGAGAACGGCTAGTTATAATTAAATGAAATTTGGTATTTAGCTTTACTACCTAAAGACCTTATTACAGAAAAAAAATTTTTTTACAATCATTTATTTCAAAATGGCGGCTGATTAAAAATTTCAAACGTAAATATCTTAAAAACCGCTCATAGTAAAATAATTACATTTATAACGTTTTATTTGTAGAATTTAATTGCAAATCTAATGACACCAAATTTACGGAAATCGGTTCATAAATAATAGATAGAAATCCATTTTTAAGATATTGCATTCTTGTCAATATCAACTGTTATCATGTGACATCGCTGCTAGTGAGCCACGTCGATCAGCTGTTTCAAGTATAATTCCACCAAACAGCTGATTGATCAATGTATTGTTAAAATATGACAGCTTCCTGTTACAATGTGTCTTTTTCCTGTATGTTGCTTATTGTTAATCAGTGTGCTGCTTTTTAATAGTAATCTGTGTTAACGTATTCAGTATTCATAATTGGTCGCGGGGGACCGGTGTCGTGGCCTCCGCGATCTCCTGATCTTACTCCCCTAGATTTCTATGTTTGGGGGAGAATGAAGGAACTTGTGTATTCAACACCTGTGCAAAATGAACTGGACCTGATCGGTAGAATTGTAGAGGCGGCTGGGGTCATACAGGAGAAGAATGAATTTGAAGCTGTCCGGCAATCCATGACAACTAGGTTCACGATGTGCAATCGACTTGGCGGTGGGCATATTGGACATCGTTTGTAAATAGAATTGTAGTCATATCTCATGTAAATAAATCCATTTGTTTTTTTGTAATTTTAACGCATTTTTGATATTTTATGTTTTATTTGAAGCATTATTGAACCCTAGGAATCGTAAGGGTATCAATCAAGTGATTGGTGCAAATGAACTTAATACAGCTGGTTAATGTTATAATCAGCTGTTTGGTGAAATTATACTTGAAACAGCTGATCGACGTGGCTCACTAGCAGCGATGTCACATATAGGCTAACAGTTGATATTGACAAGAATGCAATATCTTAAAAGTGGATTTTTCTCCATTATTTATGAACCGATTTCCGTAAATTTGGTGTCATAAGATTTGACATTAAATTCTATAAATAAAACGTTATAAATGTAATTTTTTTACTATGAGCGGTTTTTAAGATAAGTTTTAGTACAATTTTCTGCCAATCCTAACGTAGCACTTTCACTAAAGTTTGTCGACGCGTTTCGGAGTTCCTCCATTATCGAGACCTATTTCAGTACTGGATTCATCCGTTATGGAATCGTCTAGATATAGTTAGCCACCCCTCTCTTCCTACTACTGGTGCTGCTTCTTATGTAATCTATTATGTAATCTGTTATGTAATCTGTTATGCAATCTGTTATGTAATCTATTATGTAATCTGTTATGTAATCTGTTATGCAACACGTTATGTAATATGTTATGTAATTTTTTTTATTTTATATTTTCAACAATTTTAGAGTTTGGAAAGTTATTTCTGATTGACTGTTAATTTGTTCATTAATAATATTTTCTCCGTTCATTTTTAGTTTGAAAATTTCCATGTTTTCCATTATAGTTAACCGTCTTCCTTTGTTACTTTGGTGTAAGAGCTTCATTGATTCTTTCATTTCATATGGCATATGACCCTCATTTAATAAGTGTGTTGCGTAATTTGAATCTCTTTTTTCATATTTATAAGATCTAATATGTTCCTTAAATCTTGTTTTTAGTTTTCGTCCTGTTTGGCCTATATATGTTGCGTTACATTTACACATTATTTTATATACTCCATTTTTGTCGTATGCTTCCCTTTCTTCTATAGACTTGCTTAATCTTTTCTTTATGGTGTTGTTCCTATTAAAAGCAGTTTTAACATTGAATTTCCCAAAATTTTTTTTCATTTTATATGTTTCTTTTCCAGTGAAGGTAAATCCCGTTTACCTTAAGGTTTTTAAGATATTTACGTTTGAAATTTTTATTCAGCCGCCATTTTGAAATTAATGAATTTTAAAAAAATATTTTTTTTTCTGTAATTAGGTCTTTAGGTAATAAAGCTAAATACCAAATTTCATTTAATTATAACTAGCCGTTCTCGAATTAAAATTTCCTATGTGAAAAAAACAAAATGGCGGCTATACGAGTAACTTTTGAGTTTTAGAAATTTTGAATATGATATTTTGGCTTGTCTATGGTCCAGGAATAATACCTGAAAAGGTCGGTAGAGAGTTCAGAGACACCCTGTATATATATTACTCACCAATGAAGTTATTTTCAAGCTTTTCAAGGTAGCTATTTTATCAGGCTCTCTTCATAACATATTTTTTATTATAAGAACAAAAATATATGTTTGGAATAAATTAGCATTATATACATTGTAAATTTTAAACAATTAGTTACACACGACTGTGCGTTAAATCATACAGGCACAGGCATATTGTACTCTGGTCATCGGTTGAAACAATAATTTCCTGAATTAAAATACGAATAAAAATGTCACCAGATGAATGATACCTGTAATAAATTATGCGGTACAAAGAACCGTTCTACGTGAAGGACCGGAACGGTTATTCGGTCACGGTTTGTTAAATTAGCTGTTGTGTGTGTGGGCCGGGATGTCAACGAGTTTATGAGCGGTTACGTTAGACTTTGTGTTTCTGGCGACTAAATAACGTCTTCCCGACCCATGAGTTTGAATGAAAACTGTGTGGAATTAAAAAAAAAAACATTTTATCATTCTAGATTTACAGGCATTTGGTTGTTGTATTTTTAAACGGTCAGAACACTTTGACTCATTAAAGACTAAATTCTTTTTGAGAAATTGATTACAAAGTCAAACCAGTCAAAGAGATTTATTGGGTAATTTAGTAGAATAGACGAGGTTGAGGAAAGTAAATTGGAAATAAAATTAAACTACATTTGTGTACACTCTAATAGTTATAAAAGAGTTTAATTTTTCAAACCCATTCCAAATTAAATATCATAGCTCATTTAAGTGCCGCACCAAGCGTGTTTCTCCCGATTCAACAAAGTACAGTAGTTTCTTATCTAAACTAGATTTAATTTTAATTTCTCTTTTCATCCTTAATGTCAATCTGCTTTGTACATGTTTGTTCACACCAAAATCGTTCAGTCCCCTTCTAAAGTGTAACTTTATACATACGGGAAGCGCTGTCATTCTGTCACGATGACAGCTGATACAGGGTGTTTTGGAGTTCGCGATTTCAATCAAGCCCAATGAAGCGCTTTATAAGGGCCGCGTGGGCAAAATTAAACAAATTAAATAAGAATTCCGTGACACGAGTTTGATAAATAGTGATGTATTCAAGTTAAAAATTATATTTAGGCCAACGGATGGGGGCGGGGGAGCTATTGTATTGTTTGCCAAGCTGGAGGAGTTATCACACAAAAATGTCTTTTAAAACCTCGACGCAACCAGAGAGGTGTTATATAAGTTTAACTTCTGTATGCGTGTTTGTATCTGTGTATCTATGTGTCTGTATCTGTGTGTCTTTGTATCTGTGTGTCTGTATCTGTGTGTCTGTATCTGTGTGTTTATGTATCTGTGAGTATGCATCTGTGTGTCTATGTATCTGTGTGTCTGTATCTGTGTGTCTGTATCGGTGTGTCTATGTATCTGTGTGTCTATGTATCTGTGTGTCTGTATCTGTATCTGTGTGTCTATGTATCTGTGTGTCTGTATCTGTGTGTCTATGTATCTGTCTGTGGCATCGTAGCTCCCATGCGGATTAACCGATTTTGATTTAGTTTTTTTTAAATGTGACTTGATACAGAGTGTTCTTAGCTATGATTCAAAAAATCTGTTCGGCAGTTTTTTAGTGTTTTAAAATTAGTACTTGTTAAAATATTGAGCTTAAGGGTCTGCCCCAGTGAACGAGAAAGCAACCGCAAACGTTGCTTCTCTCTAAAGCCGTATGTAAACAATAAAATTTCATGTAGCTGAGCGCTTTGACATTGCCTCATTTCAAACCATTTTCTACATCCATCTTTTGTAATATATTCAAGTTAGATATGTTGGTTATACATAAGAGTTGGTGTATTTGATGTGAAGGTATTAACCAGCAAAATAGACCAGGAAGTATAACATGAATACGGAAATCAAGGTCGCGTGATAGCAAGGTTGTTAGAGAACTAGGTTGACGCATTAGACCGTTTTCCTGGTTCAAGCCAGCCAAGTGCGGTGACGTCACGCAGTGACCGACCCTCCGATAAGTCGCACTAGCTCAAGCAATGCTTGGCATCTGTTCACACAGTACACATTGTATAATGTTTGTTGATGTGCATATTTGTTGTTGTAATAATGTTGAGAGTGCATATCTGTGTTTGTAATATAGACAGCGAATATTTAGTTTGTATTATTATTTTGTCAATTTGCCTTTAATTTGTAAGTTATTACACTTCTCGAATATGGAATGAATACAGTATGAAAACTTCAGCTAAAATGAGACTTATAACAGTGCTCAATAAACAAATTATCTCTTATTTTTTATATAGCTAAAATACAAATTACCTCTTCTATAACGTAATTAAAGACCCTGAAAGAATTATACTGCAACTTTACATTTACTTTACGCATGATGCCTTTCGAAAAATTGAAGCGTTCCAATGAATTTTAAAAAGCAATAACAGGCTCAATAAAAGCTACACATCGTTAAATTTTCTTCGGTCTACGGTTACCAAATTGAACAAACACTTCATATAAACCTAAATAACTAGCGTATACGATATTATAAAAAGTTCTTTCCATTTTGTAAAAGTATTTTTAGTTATATACATGAATAACAATAATTTTATTATTATTTTTGCTACAGAATCACTAATTATAACTGTGTATTTATTCACTGTACATGGACATGGATTTTATTAAAATGCTTTATAACATTTCGACTTAAAAAAAGCTATCACATAAAACTAAAATGTAAAAAATATATGAGTTATGTAGCAATTTTTCACTTTGTTTAACCGCTTTCTAACTTTAGAATTAGCGATGCTCCGTCTTTTCTTGATTTTTTCATACAAAGTTTGAGGTTTAAGTCCTTTATTCTTATTATTGTTCTCATTTTAATGTATGATGTAATAACCTCCAATGGGAAGTCGTTACACTTTTGTGACACTGCCATTTCTAAATCTTTCACTAAATTTTGTCCATTCTTGTGTAAATTATCTCCATGGAATACTTTGAACTCCTTCTCACAAACTTGACTTCTTCATATCCATTGCTCTGACGGCTCCACCAGTCCACCCTGTGTAAAGGACAGGAATTGTAAGTCATTTAAATAGGTAATGTTTGTGTGTTTACTAACACGCCGTTTTTACACCTGCAACACGTTACGGTGCTACAATGTGAGTGCAAATTATATCGTATTTAAAAGGTTATAATAATATACAACATTTGTGAGTTTAAACTTTTTGTTCTATTTAAAATTGCACATTCCCTACTAATATCTATATAAATAAAATTAGAGTTTTGTCTGTATACTGCTTAGAATCATAAAAGTGTTGGTTATTGTTTCGTTTCATACAATAGGAAAGCCGAAACGCGTCTTATCTCAATTTCTGTCTGTCTGTATGTCTTGTGAAGCTCAAGATGGTATTTTACGTTGTCTTCTCCGGAAAACAAGAAAACAGATTATGATGAAACTATTTTTTTTTTTTTTATTCTCTAAAAGCTAGATAATGTTTTTATCTACTTGAAACTGGTGTTATGTCCTTTGGAAATAAAATAACGAACACTCAAAAACCCAGTTTTGTGCTATATTAGACACAATTTGTTGCAAGATGTCTTACATAACATTTTTACATAACCATTATTACAGGAGATCGTCTCTGCGCGTGTGTTTAGTACATGTCTGCTAGGGAATTATGCAAAACTATGCATTTTATTGTAATGATTATTTATTTATGCTTTTGCACTAAGTGTAATAATAAAATGTAGTATTCAATCTTACCTGTGACAAATGTCGAATCCACGAGATTTCGTTTTCTGAAGTGGACGTATAGCCCATTCGGTGTAGGTTACAACTACCAGTAATTTGCAATACGGCTGACTTTTTTAATAATTACCTTAAAGTATGTAGATTAATATAAAACAAAGTCTATCAATTTCCCAAAGTCGAAAAAAAATCGAAAAACATTTTTTTCTGATATTCCTTAATATTTCGATGTGGGATGAAGATAAATAAAAATAAAAAATACCACCGTTTAGAGGAAGTATTTTCAATAAAAAAGGTCATATGTATTTCTTTCCTCGGAGCAATGGTTTGTCTGGAAAAAATTCGATAATGCAGGTATGTATTTTGCAGCAGGGGAAATCACTATAAGTTGAAATCTCATTCATATATGAAGCGTTGGCTCATTCTAAATTGGCTGAATTTTAATATATCGAATTGAAACTTGACTTAGGAGTTAAAATATATATTTTAAACATTTATGCTCAGTCTCAGCTTTTTATTTTGTAAATGACCCGATCTAGAGCCACTTGACTTATCAATAGGTTTCTCGATTTTAGGAGTATCGGACCCACGAACTAATTTATGTTTCTTTTACCTTCATCTTGTCATACTGCAGAACTGCAACCTTTTCATGTTTTTCTTTTCTTTCACCAGCTACTTTCATCAAATAGAAAATATCATCAAAAAACCCTCTTCGTATATTAATATTGGTTATCCATCTGTTCAAAGTAGATAAACTTGGAAAAGGAAAGCGGCATTTTCTTTGAAGATATAAGTATGTTCGTTTTCCAACGTTTTATGTTTATTGAATGTATTTATAATGAATGGACATTTAACTGAGTTTATAATCTTAGCTTTGATGTTATAATTGATTCTACACCTTTATTATAATAACATTAAACGTATGGAAACAGTAAATATTTGTATAAAAAACAAAGTAATAATAACCGGCAGTTGAAAGATTAAAATTATGTGTGTATGTTGCCGTAAAGGCTGGTAAAAGAATTAAAGAGAAAAGGCGCAATGAACTGCGTTCTTGTCCCAACACCGCACTCATTTACTTTTTTGTTTTTAAATGTTATTTTTTTTAATGATGTATTTCTGATGTATGTATCTAATTGACCTGCCTATGACTTTTTAAGGGGATTTTCTAGTCTGTATATATAAAAGAATTCCTGACTGATTCGTAATCAAAGTACAACAAAAACTAGTTAAGATAAAAAGACGAAAATTTGAAGGCATATTTACATCTGGTCAAAGACGCACACTAAGAAAGGATTTTTAAAATTTTTGATTTTACAGTGGAAAAATTGTGAAATTGCAGTGGCTCATACCAAGCCCAGTAACAGACAAAACATCTGATTCGGATCAAAAGCTTGATAACAAAATTGTATGATTGGCAAATACTGAACCAACACACGTCTGTTGAACGTATGGGAGACCATTACCATAGCAACCAACTTAGCAAATTTAGAATCAGTTATCTTCAGGCACAACGGCTTTTTTAAGTAAAATTAACTAAATAGAAACCTACACAAACAAGAAATTAAAGCAAAATGATTACTATATTATAATTGAAACATTTTTTGTTACATATCTATACATAAAAATAAAGTTTCAGTGTCTTTGATTTCAAAATAAGCACTTTTACTTTCTCATTATACTATAGTATAGAGAAAGTATAGTGGTCGCAAAAAAAAAAAAATCGATATCGATATTTTTGTGGAAATATCCGTTTTGGAACCCCGAGTCCAAAAAAGTGTTTTTTTACAAAATGTCTATCTGTATGTCTGTCTGTATGTATACAAAGGTAGAGAGAAAACTTTTCGATCGATTTTGAACAAATTTGCACCAAATATATCAATTAGGCCTGTTATAGATGCACGAAAGGTTTTAAAAATTTTGAAAAAACTCCCAAAAAATCAGTTATTATTTTTTTAATAAAAAACGGCTCTAACGATTTTTATAAAATTTGGCTTATTCGTAGCCCTTAATGTACCCTACCATATGTAGCAAGAAGCAGATGGCTGTGCCAGGACACTGCGTGACGTCACAGCTAGCAGGCATTGTGGACTGCAGGGCGAGGCGGGAATGCGTCAACCTATATACTCTATCAACCTTGGCGTGATAGGTCGTTTAACGTGGAACAAAACAAATGCTACCGAAACAACGGTTGTTTTGTTAGAGATGTCAACAGGAAGCTAGACGGGTTATAAAGTATAATCCGAATCTTGGCCAGAGTGGAGTGGTCGGGTGACCAGTGAGCCGACGAGCTGCGAGTTAGGAAAGTCTGTTAAGTGTGGGGCCGGAAGCTAGACCAGTTCGTTTTGAAAAGTGCGGCCAGGAGATCGAGACGAAGATCTCTACTCAGCTCAAAGTTTGGACCATTGGGACGTCCAGGAAGAATCTCGAGTGAAGGAAGAGCAGGACGTATTGAAGGCAACACACTGAGTGAGCAAAACAAAGTATTTTGGTCTGTTGTTTAAAGTCGCGTTGAATTCAGAGTTTTGGGGTAATTAACATAAACGTAACTCGCTTTAGTTGCCGGTACAGTAAATCCAGTCTGTCTTGTAAAAATCAATACCAAGTAAAAGAAATGTATTCAGTATAACATAAGTGTATGCTAATGTATCAAATCGTGTATATTTTGTACCATTGTATCGGAGGAATAAATGCATGTTAAAACAAGTACAGTATTACCATTGAACCACGATGTATTATTATTATTGTTCATTCCTTACCGATTTAACCAATTTAGTGTACGAACCCGCGAAAGAGAGTTTTGCAAAATTGAACACTAATAATATGTTTTATAAAATTGCGTATCCGGCTTGCGTTTCACTTTTAATTATACATTTTTGTGTAAAAAATAATTCAAACTTGAAACTTCAAAATTGTTAATTACGTGACAAGTGAAAAAAATTGTTAAAATGTGAAAAGAAAACGGATGCGTATTGCGACTGTGCTTAAAATGAGACCTTGCAAACAATTTTATGATAAAAAATAAACGAAATAAATGGTTTGAAATTTAACATTGCTCTTATGGGATAAAAAATCCAAGATGGCCGCCACTACAGCAGACCCTTAAGCTTCACCACCGATCATTTAGGGGGCAAATTGTATTTTCTAAGCTTGTAATATGGAAATTGGAAAAAAACATAGGTAACAAAATTCGTTTTCATGACGTAACCGCAACTGAACTATCTGATTTAAAAACAAAATATACTGAAAAGAAACTGCAAAATGTGTAACGATCTATGCACAGTCGCATCATCCATTCACACATAAAATGGCAGCGTGTGGTCTAATTGTTTTGTCCATTCCATACCACCTGACGATCGAGATTCCTTGAAAGAAGTCAACTGCATTAAACATATAGCAAAAACAAACGGATATAAAAGTCAAATCGTCAAAAAATTACTAGAAAAACATAAAAAATATAAATTTACAAAAAATACCTTCAATTGCATAGAATGGAATTCAAATAATAAGAAATTTGGTGCACTCAGTAACAAAAATATAGTGCTCACAATTCTGAAAAATTCCTTCGACAAACACAACAGCATTGTCACATATCGTACCTACAATAACATCAAACAATATTACATAAAAATTCAAAAATTTCCGCCCATAAGAAGTCGGGTGTTTATAAAATAGGTTATAACGACTGTGAATGCGTTGACGACCTCAGACAACTAGACACAACTTTCATGGCTCAATTTAAAGAACATTTACCCAAAATGAATCAATTAAATCAAGCTTCGTTCAACATATAATAGACCCATCAAGTACTTACAACGCCTTTGACTTCTAATTTTCTTTTAAATGCGCGTTTCGGGGCTAATTTCAGATAATCAGATCTTCTCTCATTTGAGGTCGTCAAATATTAAACACTAAACATACTAAACCACAAATGAGTGAAGATCTGATGTTAGTTCATAAGCCTCGAATCGGACAATAAAGTGAAAATTAGAAATCGCAGGCGTTGTACAGTAAGTTCCTACTTGATAACTTATCTCTTTTAGGTTAGCTTAATATAAATCTAAAGACGGTGTAAGCACTTATAACGTATTAATATAATAGACAACAAATACTCATACTCGAATTTTGAAACCAAAAAGGGTAAAAAGGGGCGAAATTGGTAAGCCATTGAAAAGTTTGAGACCTACAAGGCGTTTAAGAAATCCCCAAGAAATATACTCAATGAAATATTAATTGTATTATTATTCCAGTTTAAATCTTTGTACGAGACGGTTATAAGATGCAACGAATTGATAAGAACTACCCAAGCCTCACCGCACCCTCAGCCAATCCTCGCGAAACGTGTAACAGTGTACACTAACTTAAAGTATTGTAAGTAGGTATACGTGCGTATTGTTTTACGTATGTCTGTGTTAATGTTTTGACAACTTCTATTGAGTGAATACTGAAGATGGAGTTCCGAAATGCGTCTTAGCATGTGCGCCCATTCATATGGGCAAAGTGGGGCCACCCCCCCCCCCTAGCTCTCTAGGAAAGGGAAATATGTATATTAATAATTATATTCAGGTACTTTTCTTTAAAGAGATTAGCACTAAAATATTTGTTTAATGTTATGTGCCGTTTGATTTTACATACGTTTGAGTTCAAGCATGAGCTGCAATGCTCTGTGTATTGAAAATACTCCCAATATGGGGGTTGACGTGCGAAGCACGCAATGGATTGTGTATTGAAAATACTCAAAACATGGCGGTTGGCGTTTGAAAATACTCCCAACACGGGGGTTGACGTGCGAAGCACGCAATACACTATGTATTGAAAATACTCCCAATACGGGGGTTGGCGTGCGAAGCACGCAATACACTGTGTATTGAAAATACTCTCAACACGAGGGTTAGCGTGCAAAGCACGCAATACAATGTGTTTTGAAAATACTCCCAATACGGTGTGTAACGTAAGCGGCACATAGAGGTTACCTGACCACGTGAATCTTTAACGACTTAGTTATTTCTCGAAGGCAATTTCTGGTAAACCTAATTATCCGCTGGATCCGAAGCCAGCCTTGATGAGGCTATTTTTTAACTAACATTACCTTATTTATAATAATTTAATTAACCAAATGAAACCACCGGTGATGTCACACGTGGCCATGCAAGGCCGCACCAAACTAATGTATCAATTATTAATTCACGAATTACATTGTGATTGGGAATTTGTCACCATCGCCCCCCCCCCCCCCCACAAAGGCTGTAGGCTGTAGCCACATGGCGGTTTATTAGCCAACCATAATGATAAATTTGCACATTAATTTTTAAAGTTAAACGCAACTCAAAAATCGTTGTCACTGCTTGCCGATCCCTTCACTGACTGCGCGATGTAATAGCGATCACGAGTCGTTCGTTCCGCTTCACTAATCTCCGCCTCCAACTGGAGACTCAGTGGCTCCCTGAGATCATATGTATATACATGGATCTCCGGTCGCCACAGTCACCCCCTCTAACGGACGAAAAGGACGGACCCTAGGAACCTCGCCAGCGCAGTGGTTGGAAGGAGAGGAAAATTTATGGCAACAATTGGTTTTTCTGGTGAAAACCCAAAGGGTCTTGCTTTCTCAGATAAACAACAGAACCAACTGAACCAGGTACAGGGGTACTGAAGACCAGATAAATTTAGTAGGTGGCAGTTCGTTCTGCATCACCAGTTTTTCACTTCCACTCCATGCATTAAATTGTAAAGGTTTACGCTGTCTAAAAGTCAAGAAGGTTAGGTTTTAGGTTTAAAGTGAGAGACAGGAAAGGTGCTTCTAAGGTCGAACATAACCGAGGTAGATCGCCGGTTGAACATGGGGAGAGAAAAAATATATTGAATTATTGGAGTAATTAGAATTATTGGTTTAACTGGAAACTGGTTTAACCGGTATATTTATATATATAATATAAATATGTATAGTGATGGTGGTAAGTGTACTAAATACTATTTTGGCGGCACATGCCTAAATTTTAATATCCCATTTTTTTGGGGTGTTGATTGTTTAGACAGGATAATTTAGGTTACTGTTACAGTAAACAGACAACGGGTTGGTTTATCAAGCTGAAACATTACATAGTCATAAAACATGCTCACCTAAAAATGTTACAATAATCGAAATTCTAAAAGTATATTTTGAAGGAACAAAAAAGTTTTCTGTCTTGGCAAAAGAGTTACGTATTGTATTTTAGGCTAACCTATCGCGATGGCCACGAACAAGGTGCTAAAGCTATCACTTTTTTACAACCTGTTATAACTAAACAATATGAACATATTGTCAATTTAAAAGTTTCGTTGATATAATGCCAGTAGTTACAGACAACTGCTCGGGCCGTCCTATTTACACAAACTGTGTTTACTTCTTAGCACCTTCACATAACGCTCTTATCGAATTGGTTATCTGGAAATCCTTCAATTATTTACCAACTAATCCAAGGCTAACAATTAGCAAACTGGTTTTTAATGACTTCTTGTTGTACACGATGTTCAAGCTATAATTAGTAATAACGGATGTTTTTGCGCAGTCTGGTGGTCATTAATCAAAACAGCGATGACAAGGGGAGGGGTATCAATTTGTTTAGCCCTCTGTACAACCAATCAGCCCCGCGACAAACACAAAACTTGAAGTTTTACATCCCATAGGAATTATGATGACGACAAACCCTCTCTCACCGAACTTAATAATTATTTCCTACAGAACCGAGTCAGGGATAGGCATTATGATTCGGTTTTAAATTAGGCGTAGAATTCAGTAGAAAACTCCGCACTTTCTGATTAGTTCTGAAAACGGTACTGCCTAATGTTTTGATGAGTTTTGAATAAAAAATCGTAATTATTTCCTAAAAGAACTAATTTGTTATTAGTCAAACAAATATTTTTGTAACAAATAAAGAGTTTTTAAGTGAATTGAGTTCGTGAAACTTATGCAATATATTTTTACATTTATTAAGACGTTTAAGATTGTTTATTGGTCGAACAAACAACCCTTATAAAAGCGAGTGTACGTACATACGTTAGTAACAAAATAGTGTAGCGCATGTGGAAGGTTGTTTTGTTTGATTAATGTGGTTAACATATAACAGCTGATTGCGTCCATCAGCTCTAGTACTTCAATAATTATAAGAACTGTTTAAGGTCATGTTTAAAACTTTTAATTTAAATTTGTGTTGTATACATATGATTCTTTCTGTCATGTCAGCTTCATATGTATGGATAGTGCATGCGCATGCACAGTCTTGGGTCATTAAATTTGTTTTTTTTTTTTATTGGTTTAACGTCCTGCTGTTTTGCACTTAAGGCTAATGAAGACGAGACGGGACCTACAGTTTTACGTGGAATACGAACCATAGCCAACGATGTCTGTTAAGAAACCATTTAGATAATGATTCGGGGTCAATGGGAATTGAACCCGGAACTTTTCCATTGATGGTTGCCATGACGATTGATAAAGCTTTGACGCCTTAACAACCACGGCCACCGTGGCTTAATTACATTTGTTTGAATTATTGCTAAATGAATAAAGTCATAAGAGTTTGAGCTTATGTTCACTTACAAAATTTGTAAGTCAGTAGCCTATATTTATTATAGGTAGGCTAATATTTAATACATATTAGCCTGTAGCCTGTATTGGGGTTGAAATCGTTAGTTTAAGTAGACCTTGATTCAAATACACTAATAGTTTGTTTTGTTTTCAAAACGTATTTCAGGTCTTTAAGTAAAATGTTTAGTGCGACACCTTTTCTGTCGTTGCTTCCTGACACAGAATTTGTATTACACTTTGAAGACGAATAACAAATCGTAGTTTTTCTGATGAGTATGAAATTAGTCTGCCCGTGATTTTTCGCGGGGCTTACTAGTCTTTAATACATTCCAGGTTATAATTTTAAAATTTACATTTTTATATACATTTATGTATGTGTTAGTGAATACATAATAATAGTGATATTATAAACTTATTTAAAAGATACTCGAAGGAAACACTGAAATTTACGTGGTTTAATCCAGGCTAGTATTTTATTACTAAACAAATTTTCTATTTACGCTTTCATGTTACCGACTTTATTTTTCAATATCGACGCTAAGTTTCAAATTGTAACAATCGATTTACAGTATATATTATATTAAGTGGTTCATACAAATAATAATCAATATTATTATCGAGCTCAATTGTTGCACATATTCAAATAAATAAAAGTGCTTGTTGGGTTGTTTTATGAAAGTGGTTACAACAATCTACGTATGAGGTACGCGCGCACCTCCAATTGAAATGCAATGAGTTGCGGTACGTCGACGAAGCTTATACAATCGGATTTGTACACTATATCAAAGCCCACTAAAGAATACCGTTGCGAGGCGGCCAATAGGATGGGCGCGCAGTGTTGCCATATCTACTAGCCTCGAACACTCCTGGTATTTACCGCTCGAGGCTTGGTCGCACAGTTTAAAGAATTATATATGCGTTGTCAGCCGCAGTCAGTTAGAAGCTTGGGAAGAACGTGACAACGGCGCACTACGGCGATTGGAGCGTTCAAGGTCTCGTTGTACACAAGCCCGTCCCTCAACGGTATTCTTTAGTGGGCTTCGATATATACCTAAGGTTCCTGGGTTCCGAAGGAAAATAATTAATTAAGTACTCAATCTCTGTTTTCTTATAATTTCACCTAAAACATAAATGCAGACGGATTAATGCATTGCGTACGAAAGATATATGTTTACATTCAACACGGGATGACTTTAATTGGCCGAAGATGACGATGTGGATCTCTGCTCGTCTACTTTGACTCTGATTTCTTCTTTTAGAAATAAATTCATGGCTCACTTGCAAAGACCAGGGACAAGGGTCTAAATTGATGTCATCCGTAACATCTGAGCGAGAGACGCTTCGCTGAGCTTAAAACCGGAAATAATTATCCAAATCCGGTCGCAATTTCTTTCCCCGTTCTCTCTCCCCTTTGAGCCTCTCTAATATAATTGCTTTATGTTAAATAAGTAGTACCTTTTCCACTGGTATTTTTTATTTATTTGTTGTATGGTACCTTGTTTATTGTATTTTATATTTACTTTGTTTAGAGATTATTGTTTTAACATTTTGCTCTGGGACGCTCGTTTCCCCTTTAGTATGTCACGGACGGATGAAGCTGTCACAATCAAATTTTGAATAGGTGTAAAGCTTGCTAACCCGAAATGTATTGAAAACAGCAATATTTTACAAAATTTAAAATAACGCAGGTGAACCGGTGTAGTCGAATTTCCAAAATTAAGTTTATATGTTACAGAGTTACAACCAACTATTTGTTAAATCGATCTTCCACGGAGGAGTTGAAAAGCTGCTTACGCGTACGGATTACATTGGTGGAATTTGTTTGCACCTAAGCCTACAGCTTCGACTTACGCGATCCTTCGTTAAATTCGCAGAGTAAAAACTAGCTTTGCGAGTTCGCACCTCGACCTTGCGGCATCGGGATATCGACTGCTTCACTTCGCTCGCAGCGTACCTCGGATCAGAAAATGTTCACGTGGATTTTAACGGGGACTTTTATAGTATTTTAAGTTTTTATCGATTTTTTTAAAAACCAAGCGAGCTAGAAGGTCGTGTAAAAAATCGAAATGTGCAGAATAATACCCTACATTTATTGTTTTAGATAAAAGTACAAAAAAGTTTCATTCTAGTACGAAAATAGTTCCGGTGAAAAACGTGCTTTTAGTTGTTCAATTTTGGTGGCCAATGAACTGGTCCGAGAGACTTGGACAACCAAAGTGTGTACCAAATCGGACTTAAATGCGGCCGTTAGAGCGCGAACCCATATATAGACTATTTATAATATATAGTATAGCAGAGAATTTCTAGCATGCGCCGTGACCTCGAGATGCGCAGTAGACTCGGAGTTAATTCGAGTAGTGGGGGGTCAGAGAGGCTCAGTCTATCGCCGAGCTCTGAACGTGACACTTCGGTCTGGAAGTAATAAAACACAAGGCTATCGCGACAACAGTGATAGTAAGTAGCGTATCTCTTCCCCTCCAGCGGACGGCGTCCCCACTTGCCTACATTCTTCCCTCCCGCCAGCGCATCGTAGAGTTCTTGCTAAATCTGACGAACTATACATACTTATATATAACATTTTTAATGACACCACAAGACGTGTTCTGGGGACAATGAACGGTACTCATTTATTTCAGCCGACCTTAGGTTTTACCATAAGGGCCACTGCATAGCTCATATTTCCAATGGAATTTCGCAAATAGGAAAGGTTTTTAATTTAAACTATCTAAATTAATAGTTTCAGAGATCTCGATTTGAAGGAATGAAGGGGAAGAGACGCCACATTTTAAAAACACATGCTGTATAGGTTGAAACATTTGTTTACGATTCACCAATAATTTATGTTATTTCATGTTTTCTCTTACTTTTTTTAATAAAGCTCAAATTAGCTCAATACAAAATCCTTCCGGCCTTCGAAGTATGAAAGTAGGGTGATCAATAATAGTTGTCTTTAAGAATAACAAATCGTTAACAACCCCTGTGTGGGGGAGGGGTCATTAATCATCTAGCGTTGGGTTTAAGACGTTCAATCATACATTGTCAATCGTCCCCTACTCAACTTCCATTCGTTTAGATAACATAAACAAATAATTTACGGTGTATTCCTGCATTGGTTAAGTTGGTACTATTAGAAAGCGGTTTCACTCGTTTGCCTTCCTGGTTGCAAGTTACATTCGGTATGACGTCTTAGGAGCTACCAACACGCCAAACTTCTAATAAGTCTAAACCACCAACTCCTGTAAAAGCGAGTGTACGTACTTGAGTAACTACCGTAAATAGTATAACAGCTGATTTCACCCATCACCTAAACAAAACCTAGCACAGATTATACTCTGGTGTTATGTTTACAACTTCAACCAAAACAACTTCTTATAATATTTGGAATGTTATTATATTTGTATGCGAGTTATAGAACTTATGTAAGCTACATTATATGTTATATGATTGGAATGGAGAATATAAAATTAATTTATATAGGCCCTACAATCTTTTATTATCAATATATTTATTTGTACAACATTTTAAGAAGAAATGCCAATTCGTTTAATTCGGAAACATTCGTACATCTTTATAAAGCGTATGGACATATTTCATAATTAATTTCTTCATCAACTCCTATAAAAGCGAGTGTACGTCCGTACGTACATACATTGGGATTGTGTTTAAAACTTCAATCAATAATATAGTATCTTGTAAGTTTTTTTTTTTTTTTAATATGATATAACGTATCAATAATATCAGCAAATTAACAAGTAAATAAGAAAATCGAAGAAACTTGGGGTAGGAAAGTCACCTGCCAGAGCCTGAATTTCTAATTAGATTTTCAATGAAGGTCTAAAGCCGATTTCTCTATCAATTTCTTTTTAATTTTCAGATGTTTTTTTCATTCCTCAGTAAACTTGAACTTATTCTCATCAATTTGTTTAAAAATCCCTAAAAACAAATCAACCTCAATAAGATTATTTAGATTTTAATTTATATTTAGTAGGTAGGTTTTAATTTATAGTTAGTAAGTAGGTTTTAATTTATAGTTTGAAAATAAGTTATAATTTATAATTAGTTGGTAGGCTATTATTTATAGTTGTAAGTAGGTTATAATGTATCTTTAGTAAGTATGTTATAATTTGTAGTTAGTGGGTAAGTTACTATTTGTTTTTAGTAGGTGGGTTTATATTTATAGTTAGTAGGTAGGTTATATAAAAACTGGTAGATAGGTTATAAGTTATAGTTAGCAAGTAGGTTATAATTTATAGTTAATAGGTAGGTTATTATTTATAGTTAATAGGTAGGTTTTATTTATAGTTAATAGGTACGTTATTATTTATAGTTGTAGGTGGGTTATAATTTATGCATCAAAACGTAAAATTAAATTAAAGACCCGGTTAAAATCAACACGGGGACTTTACCGTTGGGGCATCTTCCAATCCGAGGCCGACGGCTGGGATGCAAACTCGGCTGCGTGCGAAGCGAAGTTGCCCATAATCCGAGCCCGCAAGGTTGAGGTGCAAACTCACAAAGCGAGTTTTTCCATTTCGAGCAGCACGAAGCAACGCGGCAGTCGGGGTTGGAGGCTGAGGTGGAAACAAATTCGAATAATATATTTCGTATACGCAGGCAGTCATTCAGTGCCTTCGTGAGTATGCCAATTTCCCAAATAGTAGGTTGAAACCACACAACAATTAAACTGATTTTTTATTCGCGTTGATACTTAGACCCGTTGGCGATTTCAATATGACTATTTTTAACTTTCGAAACGTAAGTTCATCCTTGGTGTTTATGTTTGACTGATAAAAGCGTTGATTCTCTCCGGCAATTTAATTTCGATTTATTAGAAGCGTGTTCTCTAGAAATATACACAGTCAGGTTAAAGTCTGGCCCATTCTTACTAAAAACTTCCCTTACTGTCCCTTTTTTAAAGTAGCTATATTTCCATTATTATTAATTGTAAAATTGTAATTATTTTCCCCTTATTCCGTTTAACTTTCTGTAGAAAATTTATTCTTTAAATTTAATTTTTACTTAATCTTTTCTTTATTTTATTGTTATTGTTCTGCTAATAATTATTTAGAATCTGTCTTTAGATTGGAGAAGGTGTGTTCTCCCATTATTTTGATTTCCAACATTGAACTTTTCGTTTGCTTTACCGACTTGATATATTATGTTCTAAAAAGATAATTTACTATACAATATTTCTTTGCTTTCTCATAACTCGGCTTTCCTCGGTCAGATGTTCTTCTGTTGTCGCCACTTTGTTTCTGGTGTATTGTGGTGATGCCTCGAACTCGAATTGTTATCTTGTGATCTTTCGTTGGGGTATTACGAGCGATCGCGTATTCTTTTTCTTTTCGAATTTTCGCTTTTCCACACTTTTCTTCTTGAACTTGGTTGCCATAGTCTTACGATGAAAAGTTTTGTTTTCCGTTTCAAATTTGGACACATTTTATCCTTTTTATGATTACTTTGGGTTATTTGAAATTTTACATAGGTTTATACCCTTTAATTAATTATGTTTTAAAAAAACATGTCTCCTCCTCTATCTCGCTTTACTTTTAACAAAAATGCTAAATTACTTTCATATTTTTGCCTATTAGAACCTTCTTCATTTATTTTTATTTGACTTTCATTTCCTTTATTAATTTATTCTTTGTATCTAGTATATTTTTGTGTAATTTACATTCCATTCGTCAATTTATTTACTTTATACTTTGGTATAAATAACAAAGGTATATATTTTATACCATTGGTATACTTTGTAGTCATCATAGTTATACTTTACTTTTATCCACGAAAACAGTTACAGGAGTTACTTTCTCTGCTACCTTTTTCTGAAGTTTTAAAATTACCAAAATTATTAGTTTGGCATTTCCATCCTGCCCTACGGTTCAATAAATTGATTGATGTATTATTATTTTTTATTTTTTTTTAGATTTAAGTTTGTTTTGTTTCGTCATACATTTGATCTTATCTTTTTTCTCATTCATATTATTTATGTATCTCTTTTTGCACACACAGTATTCAGATAAAAGTATTAACTTTGTTCTTTACTCTACAGGTTCTTACAGCCTGTTTCATCAATATTCTCATGGTAAACATTTCTCGTCCAATTAAGTCCTTCTGAGTTAGAAGATTTTAAAACCTTTTCAATATATTGATTAAAATTGGCCCTGAGCAGTTCTTAATCAGTCTCAAATGGTTCCAGCAAGACCATCCACGCCACCAGTCACGCCGCTGTAGCCACTATTGTTCTACTTAAGAAAGACCGGTAACGGCGGTAACCACCTGATTTTCCAAGGAACATTAAATTTATTCTAAACCCAACCCACTCCTCAGTCCTTTCAGCACCATCTGACGCTTATGTATGGGGAATGATTAAGAAAGGATCTTCTGAAATGAGCCACCAACTATCACGGTGGAGTTACGTTGAGAAATAACTAGATACATCCAAAAACATCTTTTCAAAGACCCAACAAGTTCGAAGATCTTCATGAACGCTACGAGAGTTGTCTAAACCCTAATGGAAGGTATTTAGAATGTGCGACTTAAAAACTAAGATTTTCAGCTTAATATTACTTTGTATATTTGTCAAAATATAAAACATTTATTATTTTGACGCATTATATATTTATTTAATAATATGCCTCCAATTATGAATTATTAGTACAACTGTTACGCTATACATTACTGATAATTAGAAGCAATAATCAACAACTTATATTGCCTAAGTACTAAATCTCTTGTTAATTAGTTCTGTAAACCGACTTATACAAAGTTTCAGCCCGTCTTCATCTAAACTTCCAACCCTCTGATTGACAAATGTAAAGCCAAGTTTGGGATAGAGCTAGAGGAAAGGACTGACAAGAACAAGTGGCCACTTTCTGTACTTCCTGCCTGCAAGACCCCTCCTTCCGACTGATAGTTCGGCTCCAAAGTGCTCTTTGACCTAAGTCAAAGCTTCTCATATTTTATTTACTTGCTCAAGCAACTTAGTTTAAAGTTAAGTACATATTCCTTGTACAGAAAATAAGATTTTTACATTCTATCAAACGTTTAAGTAAGTAAAGATCAGTATATCATTTAATAAAAATCAAATCAAACTCACATTCTGAAGATAATAATAAAAACCTCAATTTGTTGTTTTAATGTGTTTTGGCGTCGTTTTTTCTAAACCTGTTTGCAGATTTGAACCCTAACAAAGCCTCAGAGCAGTAAGAAAAAAGTTTCTTGACTTATAAAAAAACTTTATAAATAAATGTTTATAAATTCCTCGTTTGTCTCCAACAAGGTAAAAACAATCCTTAAAAATGTTATTTTTTAATGCAACATGTTTCGAAGTTTCACTGGCGGCATCTTCAGAATGACGGTTAACATAAAACACTAGGCACTATATCAACACACATTCCAAATGGTTAAAGTGCTATTAGTTTTTTACAATAATGTACACAATAACCATTTATTTACAAATAAAGCAATCCGATAAGCTGCAATAAATTATAAACACTTTATACATTAAAATATAATCAGAAAAAGCGTTCAAACACATTTTAAAGTGAAAACGTTTTTCAAGAATAAAAATCGCCCTTCAGTAACACGGGCAATAACTACGTGTTTGTCAACACGATGTATTGCATTTGTATAGCCTTTTCAATATTTATAACAAATAAGTAATTATTAACACACAGCCCTCATGATGTTAATAACATTGTTTAGTCTTTAGTAGAGAATAACAACACAATAGCCTTCAGTAAAACTGGCACTAAATAAGTGTTTGTCAACACTAATAAAAAATGGCGCCAATATATTTACTTTGTCTAATTGACTGCGTGCGAAAATAGACTACCCAACTGTGGCAATACAATTTATAAATATAATTACAGAATGCGTGCAAATAACAACACAATAGCCTTCAGTAACACTGGCAATAAATAAGTGTTTGTCAACACTAATAAAAAATGGCGCCAACATATTTGCTTTGTCTAATTGACTGCGTGCGAAAATAGACTACCCAACTGTGGCAATCAAATTGTTTATAAATATCATTACAGAATGCGTGCAAATAACAACAGTTTGTCACCAGAAAATTAATAACATGTTTTACATGTAGGATGGACATCCGACTCACTGGAGAACAAACGTCCCGCTCTACAGGGAACAAAAACAAAACAAGCAACAGGTTAAGGTTCGGCAGGAGTAAAAACATATTTCTAAGCTGTCCGCAGCACTCCAAGCGGCAGACAGATCAGTCTACTACCATTGAGTTTGTGTGCGTTTTATTCTTCCGCTAGCAAATATAGGGCAGCTTCGTAAACTAAAGGGTTACAGACGTAAACGTACTGAATTAAGCATGCGTAACAGTGTAAACATAGCCACAATATTAAACCCAGCTTTCTCTCAAAGATTCAAAATTAACGGATATGTGATTTTTCTAGTATTCCTCCCCGACCAACAAGTTGATGTTCGAACCACCAGAGTGCAGACTAAACACTCGAGTAGGAACACAAATTTAGTGCGTACATGCTTCCTCAATAAAGCAGATTTTTCGTCATAAATTATTCAATTTAGTTAAGGTAATTAAACTTGCAACGTGGTCAGCTTTTTTTTTATATTTGCATTATTCAATAAGAAACTTTGATTTTTAGTTAAGCCACAGAAAAAAATTAATTAAAAACTACTCGTAAATTAAAAACTAAATGATATCCATATTCGGACTGTCCTAACCTTTAAAATGACATAATCAGAAAACTTTCGGATCATTATTACTCCAGAAATCTTGCTACGCGTTTAACCTGAGAGTTGAAATTCAAGATGGTGGCTGGGTCTGCCGAGTCTTACAAATTTTCAGTAAGTTTAAATATGTTTGACAATTTGAATCAAGTGTATGACATAATATAATAAAAATATATATATTATAAACATGTTATAACAGTAAGTGTATCCCATTTAACATAGACAGTATTAAATTTAACAGTTGAAGTGTTGAAAGATACTAAAACTAAATCGTTTGAATTGGAGAGTTGAATCTTTACCAACGAACTATACTAATAATAATATAGTATTATATATATATATTACAACGAACAACTGTTTTAGTTTTGAAGAATTGTTCGTTTTAGAAT